>CATKRY010000001.1:0-225863 GCA_949775005.1 Orthosia gothica
AAATTTCCAAACAGTATTTCGCTCGTCCAATCCTGACTCATACTCTAGAGTGAGGAAACATTTTGAAACAATCAAACATGATCATTTAAATCTCTCTGTTCACTATTGCAAGGAACGAGTAATTCTATTTCCAATTTTAAGAAAATAGCAACTTAATCATCGATTTGGTACCTAAAAGCACCCAATCTTCGTGATTACAAAGTCCAAGTACCACAAGTTGATAGTCATTAATGTCACATTAAATGAAACAAAAGAAAAAAGACACCGGTATCTTATTCACGACCTTTAGCCATCACATAGCTCTCCTAGCTATCTCATAGCTCTCTTCTCAATTGCTCTACTCGCACATCCCTACGATGTCGAGTCAACTCAACTCTCTGAACTCAGAACCTGTTCACACAGATTTAGTCTGTCCTATGTTACGTCTATTCATCATCTACAATCTCAATTGGTACTTGAGCTTTGTGTATCTTACCAACACAATCTACGCATAGTAATCAAAATTAGAAAACCAAAATTATTTCAATTTTCGTAATGAAGGCTTGACGATTCGAACGTCACCAACATTAACATGGTGACCTCACCTCTCGCGTGACTATGCGAGTTTACTTTATTTTACCCTCATAACTCAACAGGAATCCTCTTCAAGGTTCCTTACACAAACGTGTTTTTTACACCGACTTACAGGTGCCCTACAGGCCCACAGTTGCTACAAAGACCTCCAGTTGCCACACTGGCCTACAGTTGCCATAAAGGCCTCCAGTTGGCACACTGGCCTTTAGTTGCCATAAAAGCCAACAGTTGCCACACAGAACAACAGTTGCCACACAGGCCAACAGTTGCCATAAAGGCAAACAGTTGCCACCCAGGCCAACAAACAACGCTCGGCTAGTCCTGACCAAACTAGATTATTGGGTTCGTGAAAATAGAAAATTTTTTGAACTCTACTCTTTAACTAAATCATTGCCCTGTCATAATCACCTATCGCAGACTTAATAAAGTAAAGGGCCTATTTAGTTTTTGTACCAAAGTTACCCAAACAACACTTAATTAGAAAAAGGTCCGCCGATCAACAAGTTCAACAACTAATCAAAGTAATTGTTACAATTCTGCAACGGTTTGTAATGATTCATAGGCATTGCATACTCAACTCATGAAACCTTCATTGTGACTTGTGCACCAACACAAGCCAGAATCGTATCTACCAACGATTCTCTACATATCTGCCGCCACATATGCTACACCATATGAGGGGCCCTTGTGCACCAACACAAGCCAGAATCGTATCTACCAACAATTCTTTACATATCTGCCGCCACATATGCTACACCACATCATGAGGGGCTTTGTGCACCAACACAGACAAGAATCGCACCAACGATTCTCAAAAATCTTGCGCAATATGTGCTACAACACATGAAGCGCTCTGTGCACCAACACAGACAGAAATCGCACCAACGATTCCTTTTAGACCCATCGCCACATGTTACGCATGAGGTGCGGTCTAAAGTTTCGAGTATGAGTGTACAAGCCATTCTTAATCAGATTTGGTCTCATTACCACTGTCATCAACTATGACGTCTAACTCTCAAGGAACTTGGTGATCAGGTATCCGTCCTACAAGATTCACGCTTTTACTTAAATATCTTGGAAAATACAGACTATTAATATGAGGGAAATTTTGCCTGATAATATTTGCTTCTTAATACCTCGTGTGAAGGAGCTTCACGAATAACTCAGACCAATATCGTTTAAACCAGATTATCAACAGTAACCCTTTACTATCGCTAACTAACTCAGTTTTTATGTACGGAACACGATCGCGAGATCTACTGCTATCATAATATTTACTTTGAAAGTAAGCAAGTGAATTCAGATCTGAAGACGGTGGTTGTACATTGTTACGCAACAAGATCTGTTCTAAATACACGCAAATGACCAGTACCGTTACTAACTCGATACAATTACGTTAGCCCAATGGCATCACTAACTCGCTTTGCCACTGAAAACGACTAGTTATTCAGTCATTTTGTATATCTCATCTCCTTCTTATGGGATATCTCATCCTAAAGTTCGTACTGAACCAAATGTTGAAACTAGGAAAGTACTAACAAGCCCATAGGTAACTTATTAGCTACTTGCTTTTTACTAGGTGTGTCTTAATTACCCAGTGATGGTGCTAGGTATACCCACACCAACCAATTCAGTGTTCCAACATGAACACTCTTAAAACTCGAAATAGCATCTCATCACTAGAGAACATTCGACTTCACTATCGAAATAAAATAGAAGCGACTCACCGAATATTCCATTCCAAATTTGCTTGTGCTCGTACCGTTCGGCTACAACCTGTGAACTGCTAGCCTGCCTTCGGCCTTAACCTCTCAGATGTTGACACGTCAACCTTCGCGCTTAGCGTCTGAATCGCTAGCCTGCAGCAGAGACCTCAGGCTGCGACACAATATGGTATCTGAAACATGAAAAACATCACGAGAGTATATGTTAACACGGTTATCTTAACTATACACAGCTTTGATAGAATTTAACTGGTGCACTGGTGCTGTAACCTAAACCAATCAATCTGCCTAGCCTTTTCCCCACTACCTTGGGGTCGGCTTCCAGTCCTACTAGATTAAGCTGAGCACCAGTGCCTTAAATGGAGCGACCGCCCATCTGAACTCCACAACCCAGCAACTGGATAACACGGTACCCCTTGGCAAGACTGGTGTCAAATCTCAGGCCTCTGACCACCCGTAACGACTGTCAAAGATCCTCAAATGACAGCCGGGATCACTGGCTTAACGTGCTTGCCGAGGCACGGAGGAAACTCGGTATGTTGTAATGGTCACCCATCCACGGACCGACCTGGTCAAGCGCTGCTTAACCTTGATGATCGACCAGTGCGGCTGTTATTATTTAGCCACGTTCTTCTATTAGTAGTAGTAACTTAAACCTGCAAAATGTGTTATTATGGACTCCGAATTGTAGTGCAGAGTCCCTGTCCAAAACATGAACCACACACCACAGTGTCCTAAGTGTCCAGGTAGGTATATGAGCTTTAGATAAACAAAAGAATGTCACCGCATTTTAAGTAGCAATCAACTAGGCCTGGTAGGGTTTACTACCTTTTAGATAGTTTGGCCCTCCGTCCACAAAAGAAGGATACTATGCTTATTCTTAAACTTAGTTAACTCTCACTACATAAAACTATCACACTACAAAACTGATCGAAATACTTTTTTAGATTTATCATAATTTCCAGACTGAAGTGTAAGGTAGGGTCGTAAATGTCACTATATCGTTCTACCTTCTAAACAATAATAGTCAGCCAGGGCTTGTCAAAGGTTATTGCCAGTAGAATAATAACTCTTCAACAACACCAAAACTTGACCATCGATAACTAACATGAAATTATAACCTAACACGGGCTACCCCGACGAACCACTGACCACCATACCGTACACAAAACCAGAATTTTGAATAATGAACACACTTTTCACTTCATAGTCATAACAAAATGAAAACGACTCACCAGATTGGCATAAAGATCAGAGCGTATGGATCTTTTCACACGTGCACACGCTCCTCCTTGACCTGTCCAGCTCCTTGGTTGCTACTAGCCTCCTTGCTGCTCCGCTCCAGGCTGGTTTTTTTATTATTCAAGACTGAGGGTAGTCTCAACTGACACCGCGATTTTTTTGCAAGAATGTAACCACAATTTTCACTAGCATTGTTTTTACGTGTGATCTCATTAGCACGACCGAATCCCAATTCTGATGTCGCATCAGGGCTGGCCGATTGATGCAAACCATCGGGAAGTCAGGATGTATTCCCTCAGGTTAAGACATCCTGTGTGGGCAGGTCGTTGGGTACAATCGTGCAAATGAAATCACAGAAGTTATTCGATACACTGGGTTTATTTAAATAGTCACAACTCAGTTACATTCTTGCTTACTAATATTACGGATCGACACTGATTCTACGACGTGTTAGCTCTACGGCGTTCAGTACTCAACTTCCATATTCTATGTTCCCCACCACGCAAGTGGCTAGAGGAAGCGCGCCAATGCGTAGTTGTTTAGCTTTGGCGCCAGATGGCGTGCTTGCGATTTGTTTTGACGTCCGTACTATTGACTAAACCCGACATATGTTTTAATTTGTGTTTTAATTATTTAATGTTTTATTTTGTGGATTTGACATCTGAAATAAATGTATTAATAATAATAATATGTGCATGTTTTTTTGAGGAAAAGGCTCAGCTGGCTGCCAAAAAGCTGGGGATCCTTGCAAAGGTTAGAAGGTAGTTCACGCCAGAACAGCTGCTCAGCTTGTATCAAGCGCAAGTTCGATCATGCATGGAGTACTGTTCTCGTCTCTGGGACGGATCCGCCAAATACCAGCTTGATGCACTAGAGTCGATCGAAAAGCGGGCCAAAAGGCTCATCGGTGATGAGGCACTGGTTAAGTCAAAGCTCCAGAGCCTTGAACATCGTCGCCGAGTTGCCAGCTTGTCGGTCTTTTATCGGTTGCATTTCGGGGAGTGTGTGATGGAATTACCTGATCTAATTCCACCAAGCCCGTTTCATCATCGTACAACAAGACGTACGGCGATGCGCCATCGCTACATGGTAGACATACCACCCATATGCACTAAACGTTTTGGAAATACTTTCATTATGCGTACAGCTAAGGAGTGGAATTCCCTGCCAGAGTCTGTGTATCCCGATCGCTACAATCTAGGAGTATTTAAGTCAAGAGTGAATAGGTTGCTTCTAGGCAAGCGTGCTTCACCGTCGACCACATCATCGCTTACCATCAGGTGAGATAGTGGTCAAGCGCGAGCCTATAATTTATAAAAAAAAAAAAAAAATGTGCAGCAAAAACAATGTTGCTGAGAGTACCGACCCCTGAGGGAGCCCGGCATTAATACCCAGTTGGTCAGACGAACGGCCATCAATAACCACTCGAATGGACCGGTTGCTCAAGAAGTCTGCAATCCAAACGCACAGACCACTGGGCAGAACGAATGTAGGAAGCTTACCAATAAGGCCTGTCAAAAGCCTTCGAGATGTCAAGGGAGACGGCAAGCGCTTCCCCGTGCTTCTCGATGGCCTCATTCCAGATGTGAATATGAAGAATATGGCGGAAGCCATATTGGCGGTCACTGATGATATCGTTAGCTTCTAGGTATGCGAGGAGCTTGGAGTTGAGCACTCTTTCCATACTGTTGCAGAGAATGGACGTTATTGATATGGGTCTGTAGTTGGCCGGGTCAGCCCGACTGCCCTTCTTGGGCACAGGCTGAACATTGGCTTGCTTCCAGGCATTCGGAACTTTTCCCGTCTCATACGAAAGGCGAAACAGGCGTGTCAGGATCGGAGACAGTTCAGGCGCACAGGTTCTGAGAACAAGTGCCGGCATCCCGTCGGGCCACTAGCTTTGTTCACGTCAAGATTGCGCAGCACCCTAAGAACGTCCTTTTGGTGGATGCGAATGTCCGACATATTTGTCTCGCATCCAACAATAAAAGGAGAGAGCCGCGCGTCACCTGAATTCAGACGCGAAGATTCCGCAAAAAGAGAGGCCAGTGAGCCGTCGGACTTCAGCAGTGGTGGTAGTGAGGGATGGCAGAAGTTCGATTCAACCGACTTAGCCAGAGACCAAAACGCTTTACTATCCGCTGGGTAAGAAGCAAGTTTGGTCCCAATACGGCTAATATCGTCAAATCGAGATTTTTGCATCACCTTCTTGCAGGACTTGGCAGCCATATTGTAGGTTCTCTTCCACTGACCCATGTCACTTGCTTTGCGCGACCGAGCATCAACCCATGCCATGTACGCCTCATGTTTAAGCGCGTTGTTGCGCTTACACTCGGTGCCAAACCAAGGCCGGTCAACGCTAGACATTGCTACGTCAGAGAACGGAATGTAGAACTCCATTCACCGACGCAACACATACGACACGGCGTCCGCGTACGACGAAGGATCAGCCGAAGAGAAGCAAGTAGGCTGCCAAGGATAAGATGCGAAGAAAGAACGCATCCCATCCCAATCTGCTGACTTGTACCGCCAAACCCGCCAAGCGCCTCTTGGGCTGGGATCGGGTGGGGAGTGGACGGATACAGACTTCACCAGACAATGGTCGGAACTACCTAACGGTGAAGATACCGACACCGAGTAGCGGTCTGGATCTGTTGTCAGCAGAAGGTCCAAGCAATTGGCTGTGTGCGAATCAATATTCGGCACCCTCGTTGCCCCTTGGACCAGCTGGGTGAGATTTAACGCAAGCGCAAGCTTTCTCGTCTCACGCCCAGCATGAGCAGTGCACTGGTACGGGAAGAGCCACTCCTGGTGGTGGGCATTGAAGTCAGTAACACTAATTGGGCGGAGGGGTACCGCTGCTGTGCCGTATCAGCCGCCTCACCAAGGTACTCTGTGTGCCTGGTTGACTCCTGATCACCGTTGTGCGAGCGGTAGACACAGGCATTGATAATTTTATCCAGACCCGTGTCCATCATAGCCCACAGCACAGAGAACCTGGAGTCCTCAAGGTTTCGGTGACGCCGATAACAGATGTCATCTCGGGTGTACATGCATACACCCGCGCGTTGCTTAAAATTGTGCTCCAGGGTATACCCTGGGTATGTTAGGTACGATACGCCTGACGGACACCTGATCTGCGTCTCCGAAAGGAAAAAGAGAACCGGCTTATCAGTCTCCAGGTGATGATAGACTGCAATGAGGTTGGAGTGCAAACCTCTGATATTAGTGAGGTGCACTTTTAGTGGGAGGGGGTGCAGCCGCTGTTCTACGTGATTTTTTTTTCTCTTTCTCATTTTTATGGAGTGAATTAAGGTGAGAAGAAGGAAGTGAGATGTGGTTCCCCGCTGTTAACCTACAGACACGCACTGAAAGGACGCCATCTTTGGGGGACTAGTCTGGAGACCGCGGGGACGCCCGAGACCCCCGGGCATGACCATCGGGCTCTCCCTTCTGGTCGCTAACCAGCACGATGGTGCATTCCAGGATTTTTCGTCAGTTGGCGGTGCAGCCTTTCGAGTGGGGCTGGCACACTACTTGGGCCCCCAACTACCTTGCACGGTGCACCGTGCCTCAAATTCCGCTACCCTCCGCGACTTGTCAAAAATCAAAATCAATAATTATTATTTCACATAGGCCTACATGGGCACTTATAAAACGTCGACAAAATGTGCACGGTTCGGGTTGGTCGATTCCTATGGAGAAGAACCGGCAAGAAACTCCATGGTTACTCTTTTAAAAAAAATTTTTGGTTTTACAATATTTCCATGTAACAGCAGTACTTAGATGGGGGGACAACGCAGGCTCGACAATAAGTCGACAATAAGAAACTAAAACAAAAAATGATTATATAATAAATAAACAAAAGATATAAAAAAATAAAGTAAAACTACATAAAATGTTAACAATCTAGAAATCTAGAAGGCCTACAATGTTCACACATTTACAAAACAATCGTTAAAAGAATCTATACAAAGTATAACAAGACTAAATTTAACAAATGGCACAAATGTTGTTATCAGTGCTGTAACTATTCTTAGCAAAGGGCTATAAAGATAATTGAAAACCTTTATATATTTGGGCAGTATGTTCACAAGAGTTGGAAAGATTGAAGAAGATGTGGAAAGGAGAGTGAATGCAGTGAATAAAGTGAATGGTGCTATACATGCAGTTGTGACTAGCAAGTTGATGTCTCCGGAAGCTCGACTCGCCGTTCACAACAGCGTGCTGTTTTTCAGAAAGGCAAAGTGCGCAGTACCCATAACCGGCGTGTGTGTATGACTAGATGTATGAATGTAAGTGTAGCAAAATAAGTATGTAAGGATCATAGCAGGTGGCGTTCTGTAGTTTATGCCTACCCCATGGGAAAAAGGCGTCAGTTTATGTATGTATGTTTGTATTAATGTACGACGCATTCTTTGATAGAATATCACTTGATTCAGAAGTTTTTAACAAGAGTTCTGCAGCTTTACCGTATACGTTTTTGATCAAAGGTATGTGATTTTTCTAAGAAACTGGTTTTTAGGTTTATACGCTGTTTTTAACCGAACATAAAATCTAAACCGTTCTTTTCAAACTAAACATTTCATAATACGATTATCATGCAACTAGATTAACAACCCAGTCAGTTTCATTTGACATATATAAATTAGTGCCCGCTTATTACTCTAATATCCAATTTATGAGCATGAATTCGATGATAACAATAGCGAACGCATTATGTCCACATTAAACCTAACCGTGAAAATAAATTTAACCCCAATTTGTGTGCTTTATAAATACGATATGAAATCATTTGCAAGCAGTTGGCAGTGATCTTTTAAACTCGAAACAATCTACACAAGAGATTGAATATCTGTAAATGTTGAAGTTACTGGTCTTCCTAGTCTTGGCCATCAACATAGCAAAAATCCAGTGTCTTTATGATATGGACAATCTCGGCCAATACAATCGACGACAATACGACGGAAATGATCCTGAGCCCATTTACCCCCTTAAAAATCGAATTTACAAATGTCCATTCTTAACTAACGTTTACTATCTTTATACTAACAACTACCAAAATTCAGCGTCATGAAGAAAATGTGTACATATTATCTTTACAAACCCAATTCCCTTTTAGGGGTTGTTAAAAAAAAACAATACACTTTAATTATTTGTTATGGAAGTATTTCCGCAAAGTTTCAAGTGAATCGATCTCCATAATAAGAAATTTTATACAAACTAACCGCTCCCATTTCTCCCTCTTCGATTATTATGCACAAAGAAGTAGCCTATGTCCTTCTCATGGTCTCAAACTATCGCCATACAAATACTAAATCTGTTCATAATAAGAAGAAGTTGCATGATAAGAAGTTACATACAAAATCAACACTCCCCCTATTTCTCCCCTTCGTGTTTTATGCAAAAAAAAAGTAGCCTATGTTTTTTCTCATGGTGTCAAACTATCTCCATACCAAATTTTGTCTAAATCGGTTTATAATAAGAAGAATTTGGATGATAAGAAGTTACATACAAAATTAACCCTGTCCCCCTTTTCTCCCTCTTCATGTTTTATGCTTACAAAGTAGCCTATTTCGTTGCCCGGTTTTCAAACTATCTCCATACCAACTTTCATCTAAATCGGTTCAGCGGTTATGCTGTGCAGTCGGAGTATACATATGCGCGAGCTGACTGACCAAAACCAGATGTATCCTCCTCCTGCACAGCATGATTTTGTCCTTGTTTACGACTTTTTAGTTGACTTTTGAAGCAGTCGGGTTTTTATTTATGATTTAACTTTTTTTTACAGTAATTTTTTGAGATGAGAATTTGAAACCTGTAGTGAAAAATCTGACTACAAGATTATCTCAGATGGAACAGCACGCGCGATCTTGTTACATAAAAAGCCTATCTATGGCTGAGTACAAATCTGAAAATCTAAATGGTACAAAGATGCAGCTATGTAAGGTCGTATCATGCCCCCTCAAGAAAAATAATTCGTTAAGTCTACTAGGATTGCCAAACAAAACTCTTAGAGTACGCGAACTAGATCAATAATTGTCAAACTTTCTTCTCGGTGCGTGACAAAATTCTAGCTGCTGTGATTAAGTTTAACAAAGCTAATCAGACGGATAAGCTTAACACTGCCCACCTGGGAATCTCTATTCCCAGGTGGGCATCTTCCTCTGAAGATAAAAAACCTATATATGTAGCAGAACACCTGTCCCCATATAATAGAACTTTACACCATGCTACGAGGATGGCGGCTAAGGAGAAGAACTACAAGTTTGTATGGGTGTGTGACTCATTTATTTCTATATTTAAAACTACTCATGGCCGGCCAGATGTGTTGAACACATTGAGACGCGGACCTTTGGGTTTGACAGGCTATGTCATAAACTATGGAACACGAACATTTTAACAGGAAAAAAACAATAACGAACCTTTTAAAGATACTCATAAATTGCCTTTTAAAGTAAAAGCTGTCAAGATAAAAGTAATATTCTAAAGAGTCTTGGAATACCCGATTTCTAACACGAGCCAGACCCAAAACTATTAAGCGATGCACAAAAAACTGAACTGAAGAGAAAGCGGATGGTTCGATTGGCGACGGGCTTGTGGAGGGACACTTGACTTTAGGCGGGCAGAGAGTACGGACTGATTTTGAGAGATCGAAAGAAGTCCGTACTGGTCGAATACTAAAGTGTAAGGGACTCATAGGGATAGGCTTAGAATGAATAAGGAAGAGTCGCGTCGTTGTAACGTATCGTGTTTAATTTTTAAGTTAATTATAGTTTAGTCTAATCTCGTATTAATACAGTGTGAGTGAGTGCTGGAATGTCTGTGGTAAGTTTTAATTATTGTATTACATAGGTTGGGACAATTCACTAATGTACTATTTATTCTAGCCTGGCGACTCTTTGTATAAATCCTCCAATCCAACCTTGGCAGGCATTTGTCACGAACATTTGGTTTAGGGACGCGGTGAAGTCTTCTTTCACACTTTCATACCCTAATTCACTATTTATACACTAAACAATTACACATTTGATTAAGGACCTTTATTGAGAGTTAACTGACATTACATACATGGAAGGCGGAACCGCTAATACTCATTTCTGTATAAAATAGGCTAAATATGGCCGCTCTTAATTGAGCACGTAGGAGAACCAAATGTTAGTTGTTAAAATATACTGTTTCCTAAAGAAGGTCTAGCTCAGAACACTTTGCGTAATACTTGCTGTCGCTCAGATCCAGGGAGTGGGGGTAGGCTTCAGCCGGTAGGGTTCACAAAGAACCCCAAATTACATCGTTGAATGACGCTTAGGGAACGTGTCTTGTTAAAACCACACCAAGCCGTTGTTGGCCATACTAAATCTTCACTATTTTGCGAGACACGATATTGGATGGCCGCCGTTCCAAACGGCCCCAAAATCCACGCAATGGGTATTTTAAGGAGATGAGAAGCGACGAATAAATCCGCTCCGACGTACGGCAAGTATCTTTCGCATTGAGTTTTACTAAAGACTGAGTCTACGGTACGCTTGCGTTATTTTTGTATTGTCTTAGTAAAGGGTGAATAGGCCGAGAGAGTGCAACTTATTATAGCCCGCGTCCAGTGTATCTGGCAGCATGTCTCGCTCAACTGGCAGAGGCAATTAGGCACAAAACTGACCACTGTCTTAGGACTGGGCAAGGCATGCTAGAGCTTAGGGAGCCTGTATTGTATGGGCCGCTGCTAATCCTTCCTAGGACTCGCATTCGAGGCCCTGCAGTACACGTATACGACGTACCTGCTTCTGAAAGGCAGCCTCACGTCACTTGGGTGGGAATCTAGACTATTGCCAATTAACTCATTAGCGTAATTCAAATAAACGTATTTATCAATGCAAGCGTAGCGATCCTACCAACTCCCTTTCGTTAGGTAAATAATGCACTTTGCAATCCCTTTTTCTAATTAACTTCATACTTCACTATTGTTTTACTTATTTAGCCCTTAAGGCTATCAGACAGAAATGTGTGCTGGAAGTTTGTTTCATCATTTCTTCTTACCAGCCATTACACTACGAAATGATGGCGGGATGGGCGCTTTTGGTGCTGTCTGTAGGCGAGTTTATATTATCAACTCCAGTTACTTCCTGAGTTAAACTCTCTGCTAATTTAGTTATTTGTATTTGTATTAATCCTTGAATGTATATTCACTATCCGCGACCATTATTCGGTCTTCGATTTAAATACTCTATACATTAGTGTAAAGGGTTTCTCACACACGCTTTAGTTAATTGTAAAAATTTAGTTTATATCCCTTTAGTTATATTTTATCCTTCTAAACCACATCCAAGTTATAGTTTTATAACTGTGAATTCCAAAACAAAACAAAACATAATTTGGAATTCACTTGTCGGAAGAGAATTACCCAGTCGATGGTACGAAGTTCATTGAGCAACGCGGATGGCGGGGCGTTGTTCCTCTTTTATCAAAAGAGCCGACTTTAACACCAAATCTAGGACATTTTAGGAAAAACTAAATTTTTATCAGCCTAGGGTCATTTAGAAACAGTCACAGGTGCGTAATGGTCGCATATTTACGAAGAAATGTGAAAATTCGGAACGGCTTCATATAAAAGACATGGACTCTCTGATTAGGTCGGTTTGATCTTATTTGTTTAGTTGTTTATTTTTTAATATTTAATGCACAAATTCTATTCCATTCTATTCTATTTTATTCTATTATTCTATTTTTTTTTTTTGTTATAAAATTCTATGATTTTCATATTTATTATCAACATACCAGAGGATTAAAGACAAAAAAGGCATGATTTTTATCACAATATTTTAAATAATCATTACGATGTTGTTATTGTTACTGAAACTAATTTAATAAATTTAATTAATATTCCATTTATAAA
Organism: Orthosia gothica; assembly: GCA_949775005.1. Taxonomy (NCBI): domain Eukaryota; kingdom Metazoa; phylum Arthropoda; class Insecta; order Lepidoptera; family Noctuidae; genus Orthosia; species Orthosia gothica. The sequence goes on from CATKRY010000001.1 coordinate 12,430, forward strand.
TTTGACCAGCCAACTGCAACCAACAACCCTATATAACCTTAACATATATTTTTTTATTGTGACGTGTTTCGGGGAATTGTCAAATGTACTGCTGCCACTTCAAGGTGTATTGCAGATTGCAGTAGGAAACTTAAAATGTTTATAACTTTAAAGCGTTTCTGTATTCATAGTTGTCACCAAAATTTATTTATTATTTATTTATTTATTAAAACTTTATGCATAAGTACAAAGGTAAATTTCCGCAGTGTCTCAAGACAAAAGTCTATGACCAGTGTGTGTTGCCAGTGATCACCTATGGGACCGAGACGTGGTCGCTCACAATGGGCCTTATCAGAAAGCTTAAAGTCACCCAAAGGGCAATGGAGAGGGCTATGCTCGGAATTTCCTTGCGTGATCACGTCAGAAATGATGATATCCGCAGGAGAACCAAAGTTACCGACATAGCCCGAAGAATTTCCAAACTTAAGTGGCAGTGGGCAGGGCACATTGCTCGCAGAACGGATGGCCGATGGGGCCGAAAAGTTCTGGAGTGGCGACCGCGAACTGGAAGACGATACGTTGGAAGGCCTCCCACTAGGTGGACCGATGACCTGGTTAAGGTTGCGGGAAGGCGCTGGATGCGAGACGCACGGGATCGGTCAATGTGGCGACGCCTGGGGGAGGCCTATGTCCAGCAGTGGACGTCTTTCGGCTGAAATGATGATGATGATGATGATGAAGTACAAAGGCGGACTTAATGCCTTAGGCATTTTCTACCAGTCGACCTTAGGTTGGTGCAGAGATAAAACAAGGCAGGTGCAACTAAATCCGGAACCTGTGTACTTTTTTAGGGTTCCGTAGTCAACAAGAAACCCTTATCGTTTTGCCATGTCCGTCTGTCCGTCCGTCCGCAGCTTTGATCAGAGACTCTTATTTCTAGAACAATTTGGCATGCATATACAGGGTGGCCAAGAAATCGTGGATCAAACGCAACTAGGGGTTAGATGGGGCCATCAGCTGCAAAAAAATGTTGTACGGGAGGTCCTTAACCCCTGCAGAGTTATAATTTATTTTGTATTGTTCACTATCCTTTTTTTTTCCGTCCTAGATAGATATTAGAGCCAACACACCCAATAAACAACCATAAAGTCGACATGCTATTTATGGTAGTTTATTGGGTGTGTTGAAGATAATATTAAGTTATACGAATTTACTTTTCTGAAATCATATCTTTTTATTTAATTCGGACCCCACTGTGAAATAAAAATAATCTTTCGACAAGTGACCCTGTATTTCATGTTTTGGCACTTTAAATAAGGATTCTGAAAAAGTATAACACATGGCCATGAGTGGCTCTAATATCTTTCTAGGCCGAAAAAAACAAAATAACGATTGTGAACAATACAAAATAAATTATAAATCTGCAGGGCTTGACCTTAAGGACCTCCCGTAGAACATTTTTTTGCAGCTGATGGTCCCATCTAACCCCTAGTTGCGTTTGATCCAAGACTTTTTGGCCATCCTGTAGATAATCACGCCGACAAAGTGGTAAACGAAAATGTGTTTTTTTTGTTTTGTCCTAAACACGTAAAGTGGAAATGTTTTTTTCGCGTCTATCCCATGGTGTGAGATATTGTTGGATAGGCCATTCAAAAAGATTACGGGCCTGTGAAACCCCTTGATTCAGGGATCCATTTGCGTAAAATTAACCTTTAAATTGCTAGTTAGAATCAAGTGCCCTCCCTCCCTGCCAGCTAAATGGTTGCTTTTGCATATGTGAAAAAATCTCAGGAGTGGTATATATGTCGTCGTGATATGATGAAAACAGGGAATTGATCAAATCTCTAAGCGATTTCATCAAATCACGGAGGATGTTAAAATTACAACACGTTTTTATCATTTCCCTAAGCAAATCTGGTGATTTGACAAATCTCACAAAAAAAATCTAGTGATTTGAACAAACCCCTAAATTGATTCAGTGAAAAGATAATAAAACATGTAACAAAGTCGACGTAGCCCCGCTGCGCGGGGCTCCTATTTCTGTCTGCAGGGTCAAAAGTAACCTAACACGAACGAGATGACGGGAGCTGCGTTCGCTCGCTTTGCTCGCTCACTTCAGCTCCCGTCATCTCGTTCGAACCTAACCTGTCCGTGTCGGGGTGCCCTAAGTTCCCGAGCTCGCTTCGCTCGCTCTTGGACTGATTCTTTGACCATATAACATAACGCAGCCGATTACCTCGGAAAGCAAAGTACAAAATAAACCTTTAAATTACTACAGAAAAGTTATTTTTGTCATTTCACTGAACTCACTAGATTTCTTTATTGGGATTTGTCAAATCACCAGATTTGTTTAGGGAAATGATAAAAACGTGTTATTATTTTAACATCCTCCGTGATTTGATCAAATCGCTTAGAGATTTGATCAATTCCCTGTTTTCATCATATCCCTGCGACATATACATATACTATAACGAAATTATAAAAGCTAAGAAGGCTTTACAAGTTTACTAGTAATAGTCGACCAACTTTTAAAATGTTCTTGGAAAAGTACTTTTTTTCTTTTTGTTTGAGCAATGTTCGGTTCTTTCATTCAAAGTCAAAGTCAAATATATTTATTCAACTAGGCCAATAAACGGCACTTTTGAACGTCAAATAAATTAAAATTCAAATTTACAAGTAATAAAAATTGATTCTACCGTGCATTCGGAAAGTAGATTGTTATGGAGAAGAACGCACAAGAAACTCCATTGTTTATGATCTTCAAATGTAGCTGTTTGTACGACAACCTCAGTGCGCGAGTCTGACTCGCACTTGGCTGGTTTTTGTTTCAGCCAAGTGCGAGCCTATGATTTTCAAGCCAATTAGATTTAATTCGAAGGTATCCATGTGATGCAAAAATCTCAGGACTGGTCAATGCAGCGATGGTTGCGTTGGCTTATATTCAGTAGTGGACGTCTTTCGGCTATATTTTGGTATTATTTGTAGCACACATTTAATAACACCACCCTTTAGTAAATTCCAAAAGGAATCAGCCATCATATTTTACCCCAATTTAGTTGTAACATTAATCAACCACATAAGAATTTACTCACACTGGTTAATCGTACAAATCATTACCCGAGCTTATTCCTAGAAACAGAAAAAGGCTAAAGTTAAGGACTCAACAACCGAGCGTCACGCAATACTATAATAACGTGAGTTTTTGTTTGCGAATTTCTCCGTAATTGTTTCTTTTTTTTGTGCAAACCTATTCCATGTTAAATTGTTCGTTGTTTTGTCAGCGAATAGATTGGTGTGAATAATGTAAGCTAAATTGTTTTAATAGGATTTGATTCATCATAGATTTTTTGTTTAGTTATGTGAGATATGTTTTGGTTGAATGGCGTAGTTATACTGTATAGAGACAAATGAATTTTACTACCAAATTTGATGGGTACTACAATTTTATTCATAGCGTGTCGATGACAAATTTAAAATACTAAGTTTGGCCCAGAATTCAGCTACGGTTACACTATTCGATGACGCAGCACTCATAAGGTCTTGGCACGTATAGTTGATGGACATGCTGCACACTCCAAGCGGTCGGCCTTGTTCTGCTGAGAGATGCCGCACAAGCACTGAAGATTAAAACCATCCGAGAATCGGGGACCTATGGAGGTTGTCTTTGCTACGGCCGACTTGTGTACGGAGTCTATTTAGAATTTATGATAGCTGCCACGGCAACGCGTGCGCAGGTCGAAGGCTCTCTGACGGCCCGATGAAATAGTCATAGCTTTTCTTGCCAAAGGTCGCATTTTTCCGCGTTGGTGTTGGCACCAAGAAAACATTGTTTTAAATATCAAAATTTCGTAATCTAGAACTTTTCGCTAACCTTACAATGAAAACCTGAAATAGGCTAGGCGGAATTAGGTCATGCAATTCCGTCGCACACTACCTGAAATGTAAATGATATAAAACCGAAAAGCTTGTAACTCAGCGTCGATGAACAAGGCCTGGAGCGTTGACTCGACCAGTGCCTCATTGCCAATGAGTTTTTTTTGGCCTCTTTTCGATCCTTAACACATTGAACCTTTTAAACTCGTCATTTGCAACATAGTTAAGTTAGAGCCCTAGCACATTCCACACAAACTATCTGAAATTTCAGAGCGTTTGTTGCGTAGAGAGAGAATTCAAAGCCTGAATGAGAATCTGAAGTTTTGGTATATGCCTCTTAGTGGAAACTAAGAGGCACATAACAAAATGCACGCTCATAATTTAAAATAAATGGAACCGGACTCAGAACAAAATTTAAATTGACATGTAAGTTATAAAAATATTTTTTTTTTTTTGTTTATTAGATATAAACTAACCTAGTGTGGGGCAACGTTTTATTAAAAAAAAAAAAAAAAACTATAAACAGAAACATCACAAAAACCTAAAAAGGTTTGTCCGGATGTTGAAAAACTTATAAACAATCTTAATACTAACGAGATATAAATAATTATAGTTTTGAAAACATAGTTTATAAGAATACAAATAACAAAAATTGTGAGGTACCTAGTTTATAAAAATACAAAAAACACAAAAAATGTGAGGTACTTAGTCAAGTTTTTGGGAGCGTTATGACGTTTAAATAAAAGAATATGAATACGTGTGAGCAGAAGCGGATGCTCTCATGTAATGTTCCAATCCTATCGGTTACATGTTTCGACTTACGGCTACTTAAAGTGCTAAATTAACAGAAATGCATGGAACTTTCTGGAAGGGCCACCCTAAACTGCAATCGTGCATTTCATGCTCTCACAGTGATTACTCGATGCGGTTCAGGTTGCATAACTCCTCCCTCCTCAAGAACGAAATTATCAGAGTTGTTAGGATTCTGATGATTTCGCAGACAATTTAACAATATCATTTTATATCTAAAAACAAGAAAGATCATTAATCCTAAGGGCAGAATTACATATAGAATTACCGTACCTAAACTAATATTTTTCGTGTCAACCGCACTATCATTTTCACTGTATTTCACTTTGCTCATTTTCACTACTTGAGCTAATTCTTTCAGCTCATCTAGATTTATACCTTTCATATTCACTGCACTGACACTATTAGTACGTTTTTCAGGCTTCATCTCTGGTAGGTTAATGATTGGAGTTATTGGATAATTCAAGTGTGTAACAGAAAATTTGTAGTTTTGTAGATGTATGTGCCCAACGTTAACCTTACAAGCATCGTCCAGGGTAACTATGTATGTTCCTCGTAGAGACTCGTGGCTCATGGTGTCATCATAGCATTTTCTACTTGCTATAATGTTATTCTTTGTATATAGAATCCAACTTCCGCGGCCAATTCGTTGAACTTTCAAATCTTCAATGTCGATTGTATGCTGCTCGCATGCACTCGTATTAGAGTGGTTGTTCTTCGCATAATGGCTCTAGATGGGTCAACACATCATCTTCGGTACATAAGAATTTGTCATATATCGCAATCTGTTCACAGGCTCTCACGACTGGTAAGTAATCTGAGTCTTTCACCAAAAGGTAGGGATATTTAGGAACTACTATTACAGTTTCGTTTAAATCTGTGTTAAAAATAGGTAAAGAGTAAAGTTTAAAATAACTATAAGTACTGTTTTCAATAAGTGGGATCTCTATTATGAACGTGATCTGGTTCTGTTTAATAAAAGCTTCAACAGTAAAACAATCTTCAAATTTAACTAAATTATTTTCATTCACAGGATATAACAGATTTTCAGTCTTGGCTATAGATTGTAACATTTGCAGTAATTCAGTGGAATTAACAATCGCTCGATGCAGTACAGACACCTTTCTAAAGGCTAAAGCCGTTTCAATCTCACTTAAAATTATATTAATTGTTCTAAAATTAGTTAAGAACATATTAAACATTCCTAAAATGTAAGTAGAGTAAATAGAATTTTCTTCTTTTGTAATCATATTTTTAACTTATCTCTCGATCCTTTTTAAACGTTCATCTAAAATTAAAGTATTGTTATGTAAGATTTCTGTACTGTTAACAAAAGAATTTAACATTTTGGAGACCAAAGTTACTTTATTATCTAATATTAATTGATTGTTTTTTAACTGAGAGATGAGCGAATCATATCGAATTGCGTCACTATGATCTAAATTACCTGTAACAATTTTTATCATCGATCCAAGTGGATCAATTAATCCTCGTTTAAATCTTTTAGATGGTACAAGTTGCTGAAATTTTTCAATAGTCCTATCCTTCAGATAATCCGTTTGAGTACGGATGCCTAAAAACTCATGGCTGTAAGGTTTGTTAACATCTACTAATTTATTGAATTCATTGTATTTAATTAAACTTAATTCTAGATCATTACCTAAGCTATCTAAATTTAAAAGTTTTATAATTAACCACTTATTATTATTATTATTATATACTTTATTGTACACCACTTAAATAATTACAGGACTAAACATTTATAACGATAAGTGTACAATGGGCGGTCTTATCGCACAGGGCAATCTCTTACAGACAACCTTTGGATGGACTGAATGAGACGAGATAGACATAGGGCTGTCAGTGTACAAAACTATATTAGATAATATTACTTAGATATAACATAAAATACATACATACAAATAAAATAATATACTAATAAATATCAAATATAGAACAGAGAAAGGAGAAGAATAGTTACAGAGAAAGGAAACGCCTGCCCTTGTTTCACGGAAAGGATACCGGGGTTTTTCTCAACCTTTTGAAGTTGAAGGGCCCACGTTATTTGCGCTACTGCCAATAGCGTGAGGCACCACCTGCGGAGGACGTTTAACATTTTTAATTGGGACTTTTGTGTTTCTAGTTCCAATTGTAACAGGGATTACATTATGTTCTACATCACCGCTGACATTTGCCTTCCTATAACGTGGCTTGTCTTTACTTAATCTGGTATTAACCTCTTTTGCATAAATTGTGTCGCTTATTTCAAACTTTTTGCTTATCTCACCACCCTTGCTATTTCTAATTTTTTGCTTTGTTTCTATCATCTGATCAGATATGTAACTATAGAGCCGTTTAGTACGCTTGGCATGATCTTTTAATAATTGCTGTGTATAGTTTTTCTCGAAATTTGCATTTAATATAGAATTTGAATCAGTATGACCGAAAACAACTTCAAATGGTGTCAAACCTGTCGTTGTATGTATGGTATGATTGTAAGCCATTATTGAGTAGGTCATAACGGAGGCTGCATCAGTGCATTTTCGATCATATTTAGCTAAACGGTATATTTCTATGATAGTCGAATGGAAACGCTCTACTATGCCTGTTGAATTAGGATTATTAGGTGTACTGATGTGTAATTGTATATTGTACATTATCATTAATTCCTTCAATAATTCATTATTAAATTCACTACCCGGATCGCAACTAATTTTTTTGGGGGTTCCGTAAATAGAAAAATATTTAATAAGTGCACGTATTACTTCGGGTGTAGATCTATTTGATATTTCTATTGCTTGTCCCAATTTACTGAATGCGTCGACTATTGTGAGATAATATACAGATTCTATAGCAAAAATATCTATGAAAATTTCCTGAAATGGTGCATTTTGTGTTTGTGTTAATTGTAGAAAAGGCTTTATGGGTTTTCTGTCATACTTGGTTTTACGGCATGCTTCACAATTATTAATTACGGCTGATATCGTCTCTTGCATGTTATTCCAAAAATAATTTCGTCTTATCCTGAACATGGTCTCTTTTATACCTCTATGACAAGTTTTTCCTTCATGGTGTTGTAAGATTATTTCTTTTTGTTCGTTTTCATCTTCAACAAAAACTACACGCTCTGAACATTCCATGAATTCTACCATTCCCCTTTTAAATAACTGTATAATAACTTTGTTAAACTGTTTCCTATGCTCTGCGCTTTCAAAATATATAAAGTATTTCATTTTATATTTAACATATTCTTTTAAAAACTGTTTAATTAATTCCTCATTCTTTATTGGTAAAAATACTTCAAGAATTTTTAGTTTTTCACGGGAAAGATCTGTAACTTGGATATCGTTTTTGTGCCATGTAAAAACTAGTATCTGGTTGGGTTTAGTGTCTATTGCTTCTTGTAATATTGGAATACCAATTGATTCCATGTCTTCAGCTGAATGTACTGTAGATGTTTTATCTATAACAGGGTCAAGTGGAATTGGTTCATTTGTATCACATTCAGAACTGGCTGTTAGAGTAGCAGACAAATCCGAGATGGAAATTGTTCTAGAGTCATCACTATCGTAATCAATTACTTTTTCTATTTTGCGAGTAGATTGTTTTTTTTTTGGTGTTTTTTCTTTTTTATCTACATTAACTTTCATAGATAATCCGTCCTTATCGGAACCTAATGCATTTAATTTAATACGAGACAAGGCATCAGCGTTTGTATTCTGCTTTCCATCTTTATATTTAATTTCAAAATCATATTCTTGAAGACGAAGTCGCCAACGAGTGAGCTTGCTATTCGGCTCTTTAAGGGAATAGATCCAGGCTAAAGGCCTATGGTCTGTATAAATGATGAATTTATTACCGTAAAGGTAGGGCCGAAAGTGTTTTACGGCCCAAATTATCGCTAAAAGTTCACGTTCTATAGTACTGTATCTGGTCTCTGTATCACTTAAGGTTCTACTGGCGTAAGCTATTGGTTTGTCAGACCCTACGACGCCTTGCGATAGTACTGCCCCTAAGGCATTTGACGATGCGTCGGTAGTTAGGATGTAAGGCTTATCGGCATCGGGATATTGGAGTAAAGGTGCGTTTGTAAGAAGTTCTTTACATTTTTGGAAAGAATCTATGTACGCTTGATTTATAATAATTTTATTCCTTTTCTTTAAGCAATTAGTTAATGGTTGTGTTACTTTCGCAAAATCCTTAATAAACCGCCTATAATAGCCTATCAAGCCTAAAAAACTTTTAATTTCTGTCACGGTTTTTGGCAGTGGGTAGCTAAGAACTGCTTTAATCTTATCATCGTTAGGTTTAAGGCCATCCTCAGTTATAACATGACCTAAGTATAGGACTGCATTCCGGAGAAATTCGGACTTATCAAGTTGAACTTTAAGGTTATTTGACTTCAAACGATCAAAAACTGCCCTTAACTTCTGGTTATGTTCTGCAAGTGAATTTGAAAAGATTATAATGTCATCCAAATAAACCAGGCAATGGATTCCATGCAACCCTCTTAAAACATTATCCATTGCTCGCTGGAAGGTCGCTGGAGCGGTTTTAAGACCAAACGGCATTCTTAAGAATTCAAAGTGTCCGTTTTCAGTGCTGAATGCTGTTTTCTCTCTATCATTTTCGTTAATCTCGATCTGATGGTAACCGCTAGCTAAATCTAATGTCGTAAAGTATGTGCTTTTACCTAATTTATCAAATAGATCAGTGATATTGGGAAGTGGGTATCTATCGTCAACAGTTATTTCGTTTAACCGTCTGTAGTCAATTACCATTCTATATTTTATTTCTCCTGATGCATCTTTCTTTTTTGGGACTAAATGAACTGGGGCTGACCAAGGTGAATGAGATTCCTGAATAACATTTTCTTTAAGTAACTTCTCGATTTGATTTCTTATTTCTTGCGACTGACTAGGGGGTTGTCTGTATGGTTTGACGTAAATAGGATCTTCGTTTTTTTCCAAATACAATGTTTGACTTGGTTCGTGAAACTTAATGGAATGCCATCACAGTAGAATATATCTTTATATTCTAAACATAATGCACTAATGGCTTTACTTTCTTCAGCTGACATGTGATTCAGACGAAGCTTTTGTAAGTTATCTTTTAATAATTTTTCTATTTCAATATTTTCAATTTCGTTAAAATTATTAACATCACAATCATTTATATTACTTTCATACGGTTCTACTTCGAATGGTTTAGTAACGGCTAATTTAAATGGTTTATCAAGGGTATTCTGAATTATAGTAGTAAAGTAACCGTCCTTGCATTTAACTAAAGCGCTGGGCATACGCACCCCTTCCGCAAATTCTCTGAAATCCACTAATGCATTACCAGAATGATAATTTGCAGGTATTTTAACTCGTTGTTCTGATCGAGGTGCCAAGTCTATTATATGTTTATTCTTATCGCGCATAATTGGTATCACCGTAGTTTTAGTTTTCAAGACCTCGTTTTTCAAATCTATTAGTGCCTCTACACTATGTAAAATATCATTACCTAGTAAACCATCGAAGCTAGGGTCGACTTCATAAATATGAAATTTGTGAGTTTCATTAACATTAAAAATCGGAAATGCTGGCATTGAAAGTACTTCTTCGTGTTGGGTTGTGCCGTGAGTACTTACAACTTCAAATGGGTCATAATAAATATAATCGTAAAAATAGTTATAGGCCTTTTCAGGGTTTATAAATGATTTAGTACTGCCCGTATCTATCATAAATTTGGCATCTATTTCGGGTATATATATGTATGGCAATTTAAGGCATGTATCGCAATTTAATTGTATCATTTCACTATGTTTTCCAAGGCTACTGATTGAAAATCCTCATTATTTTCCGTTGAAACTTTTTTGTTAACTTCTTTCAAATAATGTTCATCTTGATTATCGGAAAAAGGGTAATAATCGTGATAATATTCATCGTTACATTGGTAATCGCAGGGAAACTGACTATCATCGTAATGATCAAGGTCAAGCTCATTTAATTTATATCCCTTTATATAGACCTGGGCCGGAGGCGCCGTACGCATTGTGACGTCACTAGATTGAAGTTTAGGTTGCTGAATACCGAACGACTGTGAAGGTCTATTGAACGATTGGTTCTGGTTGCCAAATGGCTGTAAGGATTTATTATTTAATTGTTGCTGATTGCCAAATTGTTGGGGGTTCATCCCAAAATGTTGGGGGCGCATCCCAAATTGTTGCGGACGCATCCCAAATTGTTGCGGACGCATCCCAAACTGTTGCGGACGCATCCCAAATTGTTGCGGGCGATAACCAAATGTTTGACCTTGAAATCCAAACTGTGGAGTATGCGTCCCAAATTGTTGACCTTGGGAGTTACCTAAATATAATTTGGGTTGTGTGAAAATAGGTGTATCATTATTAATAGGCTTATTATAATTAATTGTTCCGAATTTAAACGTTTGTGTATTATTTGGAATAGCATGTTTACTGGAGGACGTCAGCAGTGTTTTATTTCGGGCATTATATTGGTCATGGAAATTGACCTCTTCTAACACGAAAGATAAAGCCTGTTCCAAAGTGGAGGGCGCTTTTAATCTCACAATACGCACCATATTTTCCGGTAGATTATGAAGGAACACATTCAATGACGTATTTATTATAAATAGTTATTTTACTTTCACGCATACTACTCGATAATCTATTAACTTTTGATATTAAAATACTACGCACTGATTGAATACGATTGCAAAAATCCAAAAATGATTCACCATTTCTTATACGCAAAGTTTCCAATTCAATAGCTAAACATTCTTCACTTCGTGGGTCTCCGAAATGTTGTATTAATAACTCCTTAAACTCTTCCCATGTAACAATATCCTCGCGCTCACTGATAAGCGCGGCTGCATTCCCCGCTAATCTACTCGTTATGGCATGCATTACATACAAGTTTTGCTCGTCACTTCCCCTGTATTTATTTATAATATATTCACTTTTGCGTATAAAAAGATTTAAATGGCGCTTATCGCCGTCAAAAAGCGGAATAATTTTAATCATTTCATTTGGAATCATAATTATTTTTACGCTATCTTCCATTTTTAACACTATTAATTATATTAACACACAAAAATAATATAAAGTAAGGCAAAAGTATTAAGTTCTTAATAAAAAGTAATTCTTAAGTATAAAATTTTAATCATAAATCAAATAGAACTTTAAACAATTTATCTGAATAATATATGTTTGTTATTCATTAAAAATATTTCAATTGTAATATCACTTTAAATAACTTTTATATATTAAAAAAAACTAGCCTTACAGATTTTATGCAAAACCAGATAACGTTATAACGCGAGACTTCTAATCGCAAGATAACAAAAAGGAAATGGAAAAGGAAGGTGAAAATTTGGACTCACCAGCTCGCCTTTCTCATTTTCAGCTCCGCCTTGACAAATTTGTTTGGTTCGTAGAATCACCACAGCTGCCTTCAAGGCCACCCGAACGCGTTGCACGAAAAAGTTTTATTCCAAAAAAAAACGCGAAGGACAGCGCAGCTTATATTCGGCGATCGTACCGGCTGCGCCAGTCAAGTTTTTGGGAGCGTTATGACGTTTAAATAAAAGAATATGAATACGTGTGAGCAGAAGCGGATGCTCTCATGTAATGTTCTAATCCTATCGGTTACATGTTTCGACTTACGGCTACTTAAAGTGCTAAATTAACAGAAATGCATGGAACTTTCTGGAAGGGCCACCCTAAACTGCAATCGTGCATTTCATGCTCTCACAGTGATTACTCGATGCGGTTCAGGTTGCATAACTACTTAGTAAATAATACCTAGGATACTAACAAAAAATACGCCGGCGCGGGTAGGGCAGCCCGTCAACACAAAGATTGAATGAAATTTAAACAGGATGATGCAATTTCAAAGATAATCAAAGAATTTCTTGTATTTATTTATATAATTATTATTTGTTATTTCTGATTGAATTTGTGTGGGAACATCATTAATTAGAGTAGGTATTAAATAAGCTTGATAAGGCATCGTTTAGGATGGATATGCAACATAGTATATTTAGAGCCCTTCCACATTACAAACAAACTCTCTGAGTTTTCAGAGCGTTTGTTGCGTAGAGAGAGAATTCAAAGCCTGAACGAGTATGTGCCTCTTAGTGGAAACTAAGACAATAAATTTGAACTAGAATGGTTCCAAAAGGATAATGCAACGGCGCTTACTGCACGAGCCGCAACCGAAATTCTGAGGGCGGCACTACCGGAACATGCACGGGCCAGTAAGATCACCTGATTTAACTTATCCAGACTTCTTTCTGTGGGTTTTTTTAAGTTTCGGGTCTATTTCAACAAGCCTCAGACTCGTAAAGCCCTCAATAATAATATCCGCCGGAAGTTTTTTTATTTTTTTATTATAGGTAGGCTCGCGTTTGACCACCACCTCGCCTAATGGTAAGCGATGATGTGGCCTACGGTGAAGCACGCTTGCCTAGAAGTAACCTATTCACCCTTGACTTAAAGACCCCAAGGTTGTTGCTATCAGGAAACAAAGACTCCGAAAGGGAATTCCACTCCTTAAGTTCTGCCAAGAGTGATGACAAATGCCATAAATGAGCCCGAATGTTTACCAATTCTGGCGAAGCGTCGGCCACTTAGCCGTATCATTTTCTCGACTAAATGGAAAATAAATTCATTGCCCTAAATGAGACTTGCCAGATAATGTCGGGTTGCTTCAAACTGACCCCACTTAATAAGTTCTACCAGCTAGCAGGCATAGGACCTACGTACGAAGGGATGTCGCATGCGCGTTGGCAATAAAGGATCGGGCATTCGATTCCCGACATTCCCTCTACGACTACTCAACAACTCCGGGTAGACTGAGGTAGGAGTTTCCTGCGAACTATAGTTAGGAAACTCCTGTATATACACAGGCAATCCAGGACATGCCACCTGAGGAGAGAAGAAAGTTGTATGTAGAGAAGTGCCCACTACCCCATGACTTTGTTGAGCCCAAGGAGTATCTGCCGCTTGGTCATGAACTGAATTGGCTTATATGGAAGGCATTGAATCCGCTACGTACCCAGGTACAGGTACTCGCTGCAAATATAATTTGGCAAAATGGGGGATTATTGATTCATCCAACACCCGGTGCGAGTGTGGTGCCCCTGTACAGACTATGTCCCACTTGCTGGAGTTTCCTGGCTGTCCATTCACTTGCACCCTGAACGACCTCTACAGTGCTTCTGACGCTGCAATAAGCGTGGTCACCTACAATCTAATGAAATGTGCCATTAAATCGAAAAGAAGAAGAAGAACAGACTCGCTTAGGGTGGATTCTGTCAGGCAATGTCAACAAGACATTCAGCTGCAACGTGGTGATAAACCAAGTGGATTAATTGACAAAATACTGGGAAATGGAAGACATCAGTGGAGATACATAAAGTTCAATGACTTCAGCGGAGATATATTGCAAGGAGTTTTTACTGCAACAACAAAATGTCTGAAAAATGCAGTTCGTTTGCCAATTAAGCTTAACTACGATCAGTACTAGGAAAATCAAAGCCACAGGCAGTGGCATCATTTATGCAATTAGTTTGCAGCGCTCATATGATATCAATCTGCACATCATATTTCTGTGTGCACATCATATCTTATGGGAGTGTATTCTTTGGCAGAATGAACGTAATATTATGTTGGATAATGTGCAGGCTGCAGCCGGGGTTATTTATTATACGGACCTTTTGGAAACTGGAACAAATTTCCGAGCGTTCAAGCGTTTTTGCCATACCTATTATTGGAATCAAACATAAAAAGCTCACAATGTTAGTACCCATTATTATTAATGTTAATTTTTATCCCTTGTGCTTGGCAATTGGGCTTATCCCAGTTATAAACGACCCTTTATGCCTATTGGCCTTGTTTGTTCGGGAATAGGATTATGTTTAATTTTAGTTGCCTTGTTAGTCCTGTGGTCGCAAGTGTTACTGCTGACCATGAGGTCCTGGGGTTTGATGCACGGGTCGGACAAAGTGTTATTGAGGTTTTCCATCTAGAATTTCTCTATAGCAGCACGGAGACAGCAATTGCGCCCGGTTGATAGCATAGGAACATACACTATTACATGAAACTGGGGTACTATAAGTGTATCTCTGCCTTAACGGAATACAGGTGTGATGATGTAAGTAAATGTGCTGTGAACATCTTTTATAAATATACTAGCACTTTTTCCACGATCTCGTTTTCGTCGAAATAAAAATCACATTCGTTACTTTTGGTCAGATGTTCAATAAATTTTAGTCTTATTACCAGTCAGTACCTGGGCGACTGAGCTCTGCTCGGGTGAAAATAGAGAAAACCTTTTTTTTCTATCTATGGAAAAGCAAAAAAAACATAAAATATAATGAAAGCATAAAAACTGACGAAACAAAAACAAATTAAAACATATTGTAGCGCTAAAAAAAAAACACATTTTAACACAACGATAACGTATAATTTTCCTATGTACACTAAAAATATAATAAAAATAGTAAAAGGTAAAACACATTATTTAAAAAAAAAACAGGAAAACCGCAATAGTCAATATCGTGTTAATTATTTGAAATATTTAGTATATTAAGTAAAATAAACTTCTAAGCGAAATGATAATGGCAGAAGCCTATACATTGTTTTAGCTGACTTAAATTTGAGCGTCTGAAAGTGAGTTATATACGAAAGAAATTCTATTATTTGTCTAGGTTTTTTTAAAGTATAATTGTGCTGGTTCAAAACGGATAAAAAAAAACATAATAAATAAAAAGTTATTTGACTTTTTAGTTAATTTCTTTTGCTTAGTGTTGCCATTATATATTTTATCTGCAAAGTGACAAGTATTAACTATATTAAGTAATAAAATCATTATTGTATTTATTGCAGTAAATGAGTTAACAATACTGTCTATGTTTAAGTGTAGATGCAGCGTTCAGAGGCAGCTTTCCCTATGAGTCTTCCAAAGTTTGGAATAATATTCCACCACCGATCAGAACAGCCAACACATTGGACACGTTTAGGAGACGTTTACGGCAGTATCTGGTGGAAGCGCAACGTGAGCTGGATATGGTCGCACTGAATGCCTCAATAATATGACGCATTAGCCTACCTACCCACACGTCATTTATTATCAGACTCATCTTATTTATATATATTAAATGTACACATTTTTTTTTACTTTTTTTTTAATTTGTAATATACACATTCTACATATCTATTTTTATCTTTCATATAAGTAAGTACCTGTTTCACATACCTACACATTTAGTTACTATAAAACTGCTTTGCGTCCATCACGTCATCGGTCACAGGTCCAGTTGAAAACCAGCGTCGGGCACTAGCTGTCCGCCATTTTGCTGAACTGGTCCTATTTGGCGCAGCCGTGGGACACACAATGTTACAAATATATTATTTTCTTTTTTTTATGTTATAGTTGTTTAGTCTAAGTTTTTATTTTTTATATTTTTATGTAGTGTGCTATGGCTTGTGTCAAATAAATGTGTTTTCTTTCTTTTCTTTCTTTCTTTAGATGTTCCTTGAAGAATATTGTAGTGTAGTAGAAATAAATGAATTACTTTCAATCAATGATTGGCAAAAAGACTAGTATCCAAGTCTAAAAAAGTATAGCGTGGTTGTTGACAACGACCTTTTTAGGGTTCCGTAGCCAAATGGCAAAAAACGGAACCCTTATAGATTCGTCATGTCTGTCTGTCTGTCTGTCTGTCTGTCTGTCTGTCTGTCTGTCTGTCTGTCTGTCTGTCCGTCCGTATGTCACAGCCACTTTATTCCAAAACTATAAGATCTATGCTGTTGAAACTTGGTAAGTAGATGTATTCTGTGAACCGCATTAAGATTTTCACACAAAAATAAAAATAAAACAATAAATTTTGGGGGTTCCCATACTTGAAACTAAAACTAAAAATATTTTTTTTCATCAAACCCATACGTGTGGGGTATCTATGGATAGGTCTTCAAAAATGATATAGAGGTTTCTAATATCATTTTTTTCTAAACTGAATAGTTTGCGCGAGAGACTCTTCCAAAGTGGTAAAATGTGTGTCCCCCCCCCTGTAACTTCTAAAATAAGAGAATGATAAAACTGAAAAAAATATATGATGTACATTACTATGTAAACTGCCAGCGAAAATTGGTTTGAACGAGATCTAGTCAGTAGTTTTTTTTTAATACGTCATAAATCGTAAAACGCAATTTACCAAGTACGGAACCCTTCGTGCGCGAGTCCGACTCGCACTTGGCCGGTTTTTTATTCACGTCAAAGTCATTTAGTATAAATAATTAAACTCTTTCAAAAGATTATATTATACATTTCATGCTGAAATAACTAGGTAACGGAAAAACTAATGCGATATAGCCCTTTGACTTCCACGAAATTGTATAATATTACCTCTTAAACACATTATTAAAAGTTACCCAGACTTAACCTACAAAAGATGATGACTTAATGTCTATTATTCTCGACATTTTCGAACAAACATTCTTGCACAAACTAATTCAGAGCATCACTCTGAGTTAAACCAGATATTTTTCATTTAATGATGTAGGAATTTAATCTCAGCTAAAACAATGTATGAGGACCTGCCATTGTTCTTTATATACGTGCTTATCCTCAACACAGTTGCAACCGGTTTAATGATGGCTTAAGCATAAACGTAAAGTACGATTCCATAACGTAATAAAGAACTAAAACTTTTTAACTACGGAAACTTTAAAAGTAAGCTACGTAATTTAGTAGAAGCTTTCAGGGCCAAACATCCATACGAAAATTATAAATGCGAAAGTAACTCTGTCTGTCTGTCTGTTACCTTTTCACGCTTAAACCGCTGAACCTATTTAGATGAAAGTTGGTATAGAGATAGTTTAAGACCCGGACAAGGACATAGGCTAGTTTTTTTTCATAAAACACGAAGGAGTGAAATGGGGGGTGGGGTAGCTTTGTATGAAAATTCTTATTATGGCTAAAGCCGCTAAATAGATTAAGATGATAGTTGGTATGGAGATAGGTTGAGACCCGGGAAAGGAAATAGGCTACTTTTTTTTATAAAACACGAAGGGGGAAAAAAGGGGGAGGATTAATTTTGTATATAAGTTCTTATCCTGCAACTCCTTATTATGAACCGACTTAGATGAAATATCGTATGGAGATAGTTTAAGAACAAGAGAAGGACATAGGCTACTTCTTTTTGCATAAAACACGAAGGGGGAGAAATGGGGAGAGGGTTAATTTTGTATGTATCTCTTTATCAACAACCTTTTCTTATTATGAACCGATTTAGATGTAATTTGGTAAGGAGATATTTTGAGACCCTTAGAAGGAGATATGCTTCTTCTTTTTGCATAAAGGGGATATACGAAGAGGAGAAATGGGGAGAGAATTAGTTTTGTATGTAACTTATTATAATGCAACTTCTTTTATTACAAACTGATTTAGATGAAATTTGGTTTGAGACCCTGAAGACTACTTCTTTGTGGATAAAATTCAAAGGAGTAGAAATGGAAGGGGTTAGTTTTGTATGAAATTTCTCATCATGGGGATCGATTCGCTTCAAACTTTGCGGCAATACTTACGTCACAAATAATTAAAGTGTATTGTTTGTTTTAATTACCCCTAAAAGGGGGTAGGGATTGTAAAGATTAGATGTACCAATTTTCTTCATAAAGTTGAATTTTGGCAAGTGGTGTATAAATATAGTAAACGGGGATAAATGGGAAATGGGTCAATGTGGCGGCTTGGGAAGGCCTATGTCCAGCAGTAGACGTCTTTCGGCTGATATGATGATGATGATGAAATGTGAAAAGCTGATCTTTGTATGAAACTTTTAATTGCGGCTTCCGATTTGGTTGAAACTTTGCAGGCATGTGTTTCACAAATGATTCGAGATCTGCATATTTATTTAGTTTACGTAATGGGATGAGGCTTCGTATTACACAATAAGGGAGGGAGGGAGGGTGCCAATATATAATATTAACAGGTATTAGAAAAGGGGAAAGCGTGTTCATACGTCGAAATAATCTCCACTGAACTATCAGGTCAATTCATAAGACTCCAGTTTCCAATCAAACTTAGTTTTCCTATTACTATTAACAAAGCTCAAGGGTAGCAGGGACGTATTTAGAAAAGCCATGTTTTACCTACGGCCAGCTTCATGTATCTGCTGATGTTCGCATATGTCCAAGGCCCAGAATGTGTATGTGTTAGCACCAAATGAAAAGACATACAACATAGCATATATTTGCGTCCTAAAATGTTGTACCCATGATTAACGGCGTAATTAAGGAATGACAATTAACTGAAGATAAAAATTATGATAGAGTGGTATCTTCAATTCGTAGCAAAGCAGAACCTATGACTCTGTACCTGTATTGAAAAACATTATGAATAAAATAATTTAATCGGTTTTACGTTAATGCTTCCTGTACATATACAGGCTGAGTTTTTCAAGTGGGCGTGGATGGCCAAATCATCACTATGAAGAATAGCACAAAACAATCAAAGGAGTCAAGGGCCCGATTTTGATAAAAACTAAAACTGCAACATTGGATATTCCTCACCCTGTTAGTCGTCAACCACAATTGATTGACAAAAACTATATTAACGCGGGCGAAGCTGCGGGTAACAGCTAGTTTTTTTATAAATCCTTTCTGTAAGTCCGAAAAAAAATTTTCTTCTATTTTATAAACAAACCATTAAATGTGAAAATTTGAATAATTATAAACGACGTGCTTTGACAAATTATAAAAAGGCTAAAGCAAAGAGTTTTTTAGCGATTACGCTACAATATCCAAAGCTGGAATTCAAACCCGCAACCAGTGGCGTACCGCAATGTCTTTATCACTAGGCTTTTCAGGCGACAGCCGTGGCGGCGAAATTTAGAACCATATTGCACGCGCTCATCTTTTTGCATGAAAATACGGAGAAAACTAATTTTCCCAAATATGATACATCAATATTTCGTTCCCTATAACCCCTATAAATGTTAAAGAAATCGTTAGAGCCGTTTTTGAGATCGTGATTACAAATACTTATACAAATGTTGCTCGTTAAAAAATATAGGATAGGATAGGATATTAAGGGATTTAGTATCGTGTTGCCCATTGAAAGGTTCATTGCGTTCGCATAGACAGCCACTCCACGTAAATTTATGGCATTCAGCTGCATCCGTGCAAACTAGAAGCTCATCTCTCACCATCGGTTTGCCACCAATAAAGTAGTCATGGTTGAGACTTGTATGTTGAGTACCTTGGTATGGTATTCCTCTTGGTAAAAAAGTGCATCTTGTTTTATTCATAAGCAACTTTAAAGAGATAGAACGTTGTAAGTACTGCACTGTGCTGTGATTTGGCATGCCCTCAGCTGTAGCTGTGGTGATTTTGTTCTTCCACCTTCAACTTAAAAATATTTATCCAAAATATTTGACCAGCCAACTGTAACCAACCAACCAACCCTATTTTACCTTGTCATATATTTTTCTTGTGACAAGTTTCGGTGAGAGTTAGCGGAATAAACCACTTATATACTGGGATCTCGCGCTTTTATTAACCGACTTACCAAAAAGGAGGAGGTTCTATGTTCGACTTCTTGTATGTTTTTTTTTTTATGTATGTTCACCGATATCTCCGTCAGTTGTGAACCGATTTTGAAAATCCTTTTTTTGTTTGAAAGAGTATGTTTTGAAATTGGTCCCATTTTAATTTGGTGAAGATCAGATGAAGGACTTCGGAGATATACAACTGAACTCTTCAATAAATAACGGCAAATCATTCGGGATTGCTGCAATCGCATGTCTGTTTATTGTTTATACAATTTCATAACATAACATCAGCCAGTACACTATAAAGAGGTACGCAGATCTCTCATTTCACCGGTTATGTTCAAGTTTCATGTTATTAGGGTAATCAATTCTGGCGTTATAGGTACCTTACTAAACAACTTGCCTATTTTAGGAAAGTACAACTAAAAAGAGAAAAATAAAAAACTTTTTTGCAAAAAAATACTACCGACTTCCAAATGAAAAACTACAAAGTGAAAAATAACTTTATTTTTGGAAGTCGGTGTCCATATCTCAAAAAAATGGGAAAAAAGAAAGACACCGACTTCCAAAAATAAAGTTATTTTACACTTTGTAGTTTTTCATTTGGAAGTCGGTAGTATTTTTTTGCAAAAAAGTTTTTTTTTTTCCCGAACCGATTTGACGTTACATCATTTTGGAAATATCAAAAGCACCCTAAGCTTTTTTACAGGTTGATCACACTATTCTTTATTTAAATTTATTGAAAATTATTTTCTACTTTTTAGATTGGTTTTCCATTAGACCGAAAAGATACGCTCTGTTCGGTTATTTTTTTTTTTTAATATTTTTTTTTCAAATAATTATAACACAATTCACAAAAAAAAAACAAATAATTAAAATAAAACATTTTATTTCTGGATAATAATCAGGGTCAAGAAACCCCCTCTTGTGCAGGGTGTAACTTTTATCCACGTGGTTAATCTTCAGGTACGCATACGTTACCCACTCTTACAGTGCCCGCAATACAACCAGCTTGGATGCCAGATCTCCTCCAGATCTTCTTACATTCACCCCAATCGGTTCTCATGGTCCCATTAGGACAAAAGTCACCACTTAATATATCCACACGTCTATAAGGAATGTAGTCTTGCTGATCATCGCTGTCGTGGTCTATCTGACAGTCGATACTCCCCATGTTGATAGCTAAAACAAGAAGAACTAGTAACTTCAACATTGTGGTGAACAGATTCAAAGCTGTTCTAAAATATTCATCGACTATTTAATGGGAGTGCTGCTCCATATATATCAAGTAGGAACCGTACACAATTAAAATTAAATCAATTCGACACAATAAATGAACACTTATTCAATTATATAAATTGATTTCAGCAATGGTGATTTATTTAATGATTATTATTGTTTATACAAATTATGCGTTCGATAGAGTAGTGATATCGAATCAATTTATCTAAAGTTCCATCGATACGCTCGATCTAGCTTATTCCCAATTTAGTTTATGTTGCCCTGTAGTCTAACCGAATACAAGTATTTCACATTGAGGAACTTCATTATAATTATGCAAGCGGATTCATGCAATACAATTTAATTTTAAGCTTATTACTTTTTACACACTAAATAAATTCATACACTCAGGTCTGAATGCCTTTAGAGCTGTGACAAAATCAAACTTTTAAATCAAAGCAATCAATACATATGGCCAGTTTATGCCATATATTTGACACTCGCAATGTAATCCATACTAATATTATAAATGTGAAAGGGCAGGAATGGGAGGGAAGGCTAATTTTGTATGTAACTTCATATCATGCAACTTCTTCTTATATTCATTTAGATGAAATTTGGTATGGAGATAGTTAGAGACCCTGTGAAGGGCATATGCTACTTGCATAAAATACGAAGGGAGAGAAATGGGGGATGGGGCGTTAGTTTTGTATGTAAGCGAGTTCATGCAATGCCATTAAGTTTTAAGCTTATTACATATTACGTTTTGGACAAAAAAAACCGCAGTAGTAACGTAGTAGTAATGTTTTTTTTTGTAAAATACTTTTACAAAACAATACAACTGAAGTTGGTGTCTATCTTCTAAGTCTACTTTTTTACCCATAGTCCAGGGTCCTGGGTTTGATTGCGGGGTCGGGCGAGTGTTTTTAGGTTTTTCTAATTGGAATTTCTCAGTTGACACAATCCAGAGTTTGGATTAGTGCCTGGTTGATGGATATTGGCTAGTCCACATGGGACTTAATTTTTAGGGTTCCGTAACTCGAAAGGAAAAAATGGAACCCTTATAGGGTCACGTTGTTGTCCGTCCGTCTGTCCGTCAAGACCCTTATTCTCAGGAACGCGTGGAGGCATCAAGCTGAAATTTTATCAACAAATCAGGTCTACTGTCCCTTAAAGCTGTGAAAAAACCAAACTTCTAAGCTAACGCAATCAAAAGATACAGCCGTTTATGCCTCAAATTGCCGCAAATTTTCGACATTCGCAATTGAATCAAAACCTACTTCCCGTGAACTCAAAATCTTGAAATTTGGTACGAAGCAACGTCTTTAGCACAGATAAAGGAATAATTGCGAAAACCGTAATTTTTTAATTACATCATAATTATAATAAAAATGTTATTTTAAGTTTAACCTTACTACCCATTTCCTCATGAACGCCTAGAGTTATTAAATTGAAATTCAATTCAAATACTCAGGTCTATAAGATAAGATAAGATAAGATCATTTATTTGTTCAAAACATGAGTATGCACACACATGGCATGCAAGATGTTACATTAAATTTATCACTGTCATGTTTTGCCTTAACGGCGTACAAAAATAACAAGTAAACATTAGTAATTAAAAAACTTATCCATTATACAAATAATCAATAATCCAAATTAGAACTTAAAAATTAAAATATACTACAGCATTATGTCATCAACTCATCAAACAAATGTATATAAAATTAGTCAATTAAATGTCATAGTAATTAGAAATAAAATCTGCATAATTCACACAAGTCAAATTAATTTATCAGTCAAAAATTCTTCAGTGCTGTAATAGACTTTCTCTAATAAAAGGCGTTTTAAACTAATTCTTAATTTATTTGTTGTATATTCCCTCCAATATTTTGGTAATGTATTATAAATAATTGGCGCCATACAGAATATACTTTTCCGCAATAGTGCTGTCCTAGATCTAGGAATGCATAGTTTGCTATTGTCGCGTCTATTTCGATTTACTTTATCTGACAATAGAGGAAATAGATGTGGGTTCGATCTGACAAACATGATAGTCTCTAAAATGTACAAGGATGGTAGGGTCAAGATTTTATATTTTCTGAAATACGGTTTGCAACTTTCGGTAACATGAAGTCCAAACATAGTTCTAAGGCACCTCTTTTGGGTTTTAAAAATTAAATTTTGATTTGTTGAATTGCCCCAAAAAATGATTCCGTATCTTAACTTAGAGGGCACTAAGCCATGATAAGCAGTTAGCAGCGCATCAACATTTAACATCGGGGCTAATTTGTACAGAGCATATGTGGAATTACTAATTGTTTTGCTTAAGGTTTCCGTATGCGCTTTCCAATCTAATTTACTGTCGATAGTTACTCCAAGAAATTTTGTAGTGTCAACTTTGTCTATGTTATTATTACAATAGTGTACATGGACATTTGGAATGGTTAATCTTTGGGAAAAATGCATGATATTCGTTTTTCCAAGATTTATCTTAAGATTGTTGTTTTGCAACCATTTTATCATTGAGCCTATAGAATTGTTAATATCAGCTTCGTAAGTGTCTCTATTTTTACAAGCGATCGTAATGGTACTATCATCGGCAAAAAGTGTCATAGGGTGGTCAATACATTTGGGTAAGTCATTAATATAAAGTATAAAAAATAGTGGGCCTACGACAGTGCCTTGTGGTATGCCAAATTTGACTACACGCTCTTTTGATTTATGAATAACTTCATGTTTATTGCCTCCATTTACTGCCGAAATTTCTGTAAATTGTCTTCTATTGCTCAAATAATATTTAATAAGGCTGGAGACATTACCTCTAATGCCGTATGCTTCTAATTTCTCAATTAGTATGTCGTGACGGACATGGTCGAAAGCCTGTGTCATGTCACAGAATATCGTACATACAGGTATATTTGTATCTACGTTTGGCATGACATTATGTAAAAAATCATAAAGTGCCAGGTTTATGGTTTTACCATGTCTGAACCCTTTCTGTTCATGAGCGAGTATATTTTCTTTTTCGATAAAGGTATATAACTGTTTATATAAATACTTTTCAAATATTTTTGATATTATACTAATAAGAGATATAGGTCTATAAAATTGCATTAGCTCTTTATTTTCCTTTTTAAATAATGGTTTAACAGTAGATATTTTGAGTGCGTAAGGAAAAACACCAGTCTCTATGCAAAGATTAATTATATGGCATTGATATTTCTCCTGCTACTGATTTTATCACTTTTGTTGATAGACCATCATATCCTACACTATTTGTGTTTTTTAATGTTTTTATAATTTTAAACACATCGATTGGCAGACATGGGGCCAGGAAAAAAGAATCTTTTCTTTTATTTATCAATGCTGTAACTTTATCCCCAGATCCTGCTATAGGATTGATTTTGTCCACAAAGTAATTATTGAAGGCATCTGCAATGTCTTTTGGATCAGAGATAATGTCATTGTTCACACGAATTTTGTCAATGCAGTTTTTTGGAATGTTGAATTTTGAGTTATTTATTATTTTCCAAGTAGCTTTAGATTTATTATCCGAAATATTTATTGTGTAGTTATTTTGAGCCTTTTGAGTGAGTTTTACAATTCTTTTAAATAGTTTAGAATAATTATTAAGTTTTCCTTTACTAATCTGATTTGGTTTAAGTCTGTATTGCCATAAAAGTTGTCTTTTCTTTTTACTACATATTTTTATACCACGTGACACCCATATCGGTTTTCTCATCGTATTAATTCTAACATTCATTTCGGGAAAACACAATTTATAAAATAATGAAAATATGTCAAGAAAAGATTTATATGCTACTGCTTATTATTGATTGGATTATTGCTTTTGTAAATGTCAGAAAATGATAAATTATTTAAGCAGTTTCTAAATTTTGTCATGTTTTCATTACAGTAGTCACGTCTTTTTACCTGCCAGTATTTAATGTTGCATTTTTTTTGTACTGGGAATATCATAAATTGTGCTGTATGGTCCGATAGAGCAAGTTCTAGGACTTCAACCTTACATGCTTTGCGAAAATTATGAGCAATATTATCAATACAAGTTTTACTTTTAAGGCGTGTGGGTTGATTCACAGCTAATTTTAAATTAGAGTTAAGAAAAAGGCACTCAAATTCAATCGTTTGAAGGTTCCTTTTTAAAATATCGATATTAAAATCCCCTGCAATAACAATATTTTGATAGCACTTCTTAGTTAGCTCTTTTAGGAGAATTTGCAATTTATCCATACATACGTTCAGGTTAATTAACTTGGGAACTCTATACACGCATGCTAGGACAGTGTTATAATTAGGTAACTCTATCGCGCAACATTCAAATACTCCGGGTTCCGATATGGTTGCTATCTTTTTTAATTCGATGAAGTGGTGTCCGTTTTTTACCGAGATGCATGCTCCACCTCTCTTGCTTTCTTTTCTGCAGTACGACGCCGCTAGTTGAAAATTTGGTATAGTTACATAAGATTTATATCCTGCCATAATGAAGTGTTCAGTTACGCACAATACATCTACATTTAAACCTTTTTCTGATAACTCATCCAAACACACTGTGACCATGTCGGATTTGTTTAGTAAACCGGCAATATTCTGATGCATAACACAGATATTCTTAGTGACGAAAAAAATTTGTCAGCTTCTCTTTATTTGCTTCCTTAGTTTTAACCGTATCATAGTACTAGTAATAAACACAATAGGTACATTTAGAAGACATTTGCGGCAGTATTTAATGGACGCGCAACGGAAACTAGACTTAATACACTTGAACCTTTCACTGATATGATGTCGATCCTATTCGCAGTTGATAGTACTCGATTTTCTAGTGTACGTGTGTCAGTGCGGCAGTATAAGTTGCAAAAATTATAAAAGAGTTTATACATAACTAAAATATGCGGGTGGTTAACGTTCCGTATAAACCGCTGCCTCGTACCCTCGGTCGCGGGCTGGTGTGTCATCCATCCTTGATACCTGATTTCGGTTGGGGTTGGGAGGCCTATGGGTTAAAAGGAATATGTTGCTAAATATTTTAAATTTTAAACGGTTAATATTATTGATGGAACAGACTTACTTGTATCCTGCTACCAATATCCTTATTTCACTTTGTTTCACCTCTCTGACAAATTTTAAATGTGACGTACATACTGATCGCAATATTTCTCAAACTACCCGAGTATAAAAAACCTTTTTAATATTAAACGTTACTTGCAATCCATCTATTTCGCTCAGCTGTTCATGACATAATGGTTCATACCAAATTATTATACATACCTGTATATCTTATAAAAACACTAACATATATCTATTTACCTGTATTGAACACAAACACATATCTATTTACCTGTACTGTAACCTCAAAATCAAAACTGATTCACATCCGTGCACTTCAACGTAAGGTTCAGTTGAAAACCAGCGTCAGGCAACTCCCAGTTGTCTGGCATTTTGCTGAACTGGACCTTTTTGGCGCAGCCGCGGGGCACAATATGTATGTAATTGTTTTAATTAAATTCTTTTTCCTTATATTTGTACATTGTGTGTATCTGTGTGTGCCAAATAAACAAGTTTTCTTTCTTTCTTTCTTTCTTTACTCAATTTGAAAAGAGTTTTCTTTATCTTGGTCAACAAATTGTCGAGTCAGGTTATCTTCATCCTCTTGTGTATAAGTTATCACATTTGCTTCTAATGAGTCTGCGTTAGATCGATTGATTTCAAGTAAAAGAACATTTAGATCTTGAAAAATAGCTCGCATGCCAGTGTTATTGAGCTTTCCGTTACGTCTATAGAACATTGTGTAGTCATAGGACAGGTTCTTGTTCGAGTCGAGAAAATAAGCGTGTTCATGAGTCAATATATCACGGTATAGTAAACTATTAAAATGTTCTATCCTCCCATTAAATAGATTCGAATAATTGCCATATTTGAAAGTCGGTGCGCAGATAATAATATTTGTATGTTTAATATTACTTATAGATGCTCGTATACTAAGTATGAAATCAGGATAGTGTTTTGAGTTGACATCTTCTTCTCCTATTAATATGATACAGAAATCGTTTATACTAAATGATTGAACTTTGTTTTCTATGTTGTGCATCATTTGGTCCACCGTACGGTGTGGCATCAAGTAGTGGCATATCTCTGACTTGGGTTGCAGAGTAGTATCTGAGATTGAGATAATTTTATTTACATTATTGTTGCTGAGGATACATATCTTATTGGTTTTTAAGCATTCTGCCTGAGTCTTGGTTCTTGTGCAGATGTGACTGTTTTCACTGGGCGTGTATTTGTCTTGCCGTTTAGGTCCTGATGTTTAATAATATCAACATTGTTTGGGACATTTTGTGAAGACTGGAATAGAGGGGTGGCTGTTGATGGTTCGCTGTATAATACCTTTAAGCTGAGGTTTGTACGGAACCCTCGGTTAGCGTGTCCGACTTGCACTTGGCCGGTTTTTTATTTGCATCTCCTTATAGGTTTGGCCTATAGCGTGCAAAAAAAATAAGCCGTTTAATTTTTCATTCATCTTAGATTTACATGTAATGGCAATTCGTTGCCACTGATTGTAACGAAAATATAATTCACGTCAACTTTCGCTATGGACCCGTACTTATCAGTTAACTATTTGTGCAACAGACATCAAAACAATTTTGGTTGTTTTTTTATTTTTTTATTTTTTTTGTATTATATAATCAAATAATTGCCAATTATAACGTATCGAATTGATTTCTCTATAAATGGATATGGTTTGTGCTCGATTCATATAAAATTCAACTGCGCCATCGAATCATCAGTGATCTTCTGGATTTGTTTAGGGTTCCGTACCCAAAGGGTAAAAACGGGACCGTGATAGCTAGAAAATTAAATTTTCACAGATCATGTATTTCTATTGCCGCTATAACAACAAATACTAAAAACAGAATAAAATTAATATTTAAGGGGGGCTCCCATACAACAAACGTGTTTTTTTTGCCGTTTTTTGCAACAATGGTACGGAACCTTTCGTGCGCGAGTCCGACTCGTACTTGGCCGGTTTTTTTAAACGCTTTTGGAACAAACCGAGAATATTGAAATAACTAGTTCTTTTTGTTTTAGTAGTAAACATGGGAAGTATCGACTGTCAGATTGACTATGACAAGCATGACTACCGAGACGTGTCGTGGATACACCCAACTTGTGTCCTCCGAACTTTGTTGGCGGTTTGAACAGTTGGCATGTTTTGCGTGCCGTCGGTACCTTACAGAAAATCTGATGCAGACTGTGATAAACCGAATCGAAGGCTAGGTAATATTTGTATTAACTACATAAAAAAATCAACGTTAAACCAAAACAAAATGATTAATTTTTTAAACAATAAAGCTTTTGAAACTAAAATGGTTTTTCTTTAAATATATAAAATGGGAGAAAATTACTGACTGACATTTCAACGAACAACCGTCACTACTGTTAATTTGCACAAGGATTGTTTTTATTAGGGTTCCGTAGCCTAATGGCAAAAAACGGAACCCTTATAGATTCGTCATGTCTGTCTGTCTGTCTGTCTGTCTGTCTGTCTGTCTGTCTGTCTGTCTGTCTGTCCGTCCGTATGTCACAGCCACTTTATTCCGAAACTATAAGAACTATGCTGTTAAAACTTGGTAAGTAGATGTATTCTGTGAACCGCATTAAGATTTTCACACAAAAATAAAAATAAAACAAAAAATTTTGCTGGTTCCCATACTTGAAACTAAAACTAAAAATATTTTTTTTCATCAGACCCATACGTGTGGGGTATCTATGGATAGGTCTTTAAAAATGATATTGAGGTTTCTAATATCATTTTTTTCTAAACTGAATAGTTTGCGCGAGAGACTCTGCCAAAGTGGTAAAATGTGTGTCCCCCCCCCTGTAACTTCTAAAATAAGAGAATGATAAAACTAAAAAAAATATATGATGTACATTACTATGTAAACTAACAGCGAAAATTGGTTTGAACGAGATCTAGTAAGTAGTTTTTTTTTAATACGTCATAAATCGTAAACCGCAATTTACCAAGTACGGAACCCTTCGTGCGCGAGTCCGACTCGCACTTGGCCGGTTTTTTATTATGTGGTGAACAATAAAGTATATAATAATAATAAAAATCAAGCCAAAGAGCTAAGAAACAGTCCATGTTTACCAAAAATAATAATAATAGAGAGTCAGTATAGGTAATTTCAAAGTGCTAAATTAGAATCGGATTATCGGATCTAGACTTGTTAATAATTTTAGGACTGTATATGCCTTCTTTAGTTTTTTTATAAATTTTATCTACACTCTATACACATCTATATTAAATCGCTTTATATCGGTATACCTATTTTATATAAATCTATATATGTATCAAATGTGCCTGACTCAATAAAACGTGCTCAGTCGTTGCTGTATTTAAAAAAAAAATCGGCCAAGTGCGAGTCGGACTCGCGCACGAAGGGTTCCGTACTTGTTAAATTGCGGTTTACGATTTATGACGTATTAAAAAAAAACTACTGTCTAGATCTCGTTCAAACCAATTTTCGGAGGTAGTTTACATGGTAATGTACATCATATATTTTTTTAATTTTATCATTCTCTTATTTTAGAAGTTACGAGGGGGGGGACACACATTTTACAACTTTGGAAGTGTCTCTCGCGCAAACTATTCAGTTTAGAAAAAAATTATATTACAAACCTCAATATCATTTTTGAAGACCTATCCATAGATACCCCACACGTATGGGTTTGATGAAAACAAAAAATTTTTGTTTCAGTTTCAAGTATGGGGACCACCAAAATTTTTTGTTTTTTTTCTATTTTAGAGTGAAAATCTTAATGCGGTTCACAGAATACATCTACTTACCAAGTTTCAACAGCATAGTTCTTATAGTTTCGGAAAAAAGTGGCTGTGACATACGGACGGACAGACAGACAGACAGACAGACATGACGAATCTATAAGGGTTTTGTTTTTTGCCATTTAGCTGCGGAACCCTAAAAAACATCAAAGAATACCTATCGCTGTGATTGTGCTCTTGGTTTTTTGACATAATGTGCTATGATTGTCGTACATCATATATTTTCATTGCCTATATATTAAGTATGTATGTATTTATGTATCTACTAGCTGACCCGGTAAACTTTGTTTTGCCATAAAAACACCAAACAGTTATCTACCCTACCTACCCTACCCTACACCACTACTCTACCCTATCCTACAATACCCTACCCTACACTACCCTACCCTACACTACCCTACCCTACACTACCCTACCCTACGCTACACTACCCTACGCTACACTACCCTAACCTACACTACCCTACCCTACACTACCTTCCCTATCCTACGCTACACTACCCTACCCTACACCACTACTCTACCCTATCCTACACTACCCTACCCTACACTACCCTACCCTACGCTACACTACCCTACCCTACACTACCCTACCCTACACACAAAGCAAAAATAACTTATACAGTAGCAATAAAGATCAAATTGACTCTGTCTTAGTTAGAAAACTTTTGTATGGGAAAAAGAAAAGGGCTCTTTTGAACTTCAACGAACATTTAAAAAAAAGAATTGTCCAAATTGGTCCAGGCGTTGTTGAGTTATGCGCTTACCAACACATTTTGCGATTCATTTTTATATTATAGATTATATAGCATATGTATGTATTTTTGTTTCTAGTAAGTACTATTGTATCTATATTATGTCCATGTTTGGTATTGTCACACCACTGACAACATATTATGCCCAGGTAATCTCTGTCCATTCCAGGTTACCTGGCAGAGATCGCGGAATGCGATAAGGCCGCCACTTGTATGTTTCTAGTATTAAGTTTATTTTTCTTGTTTATTATGGTTTACGATAAAGTGTAATAAATAAATACATACATAGACTGATAAACACATTACCCTTCTTTTGTAGTTGGGTAAAAATAACATCGTTTTCGTAAACAATGACCTATCAAGTAGTTTTAGGCGTCGTTATGGGGTCAAATTAAAAACATACATAAATATAAGTCAGAAAATACAGAACGCCACCTTCTACGATCCTTGCATAATACTTTTGCTTAATTTACGTTCATACATACGGTTACCAGTACTGCGAACCTGGACTTTCAGAAGGACATCAACAACAAGATCCGTGTATAGCCTGCGTTTCCACCCACCACGTCTGCCTTCCCTACTTTTTATTAGTCCCCTACCATTCATCCTCTTAACATGACAAAACCATCTAACATCCTCTTTTAAATTATTGTCTTGTCAAATTAAATTAGGTAAACTTATGCTCTTTTGATCCTATATAAAGGTGTACAGATTACATCTACCATATAGAATAAAATTTTACAACCTTACAAATACTTTTTATTAGTCCTTAAATGAAATCAGATTAGTAATTTAAAAAAAAAGAACATAAAAATACAAGCTTTTAGCTAAACGTGCATTGTCATTCAATCCAAAAGTAAACTCTTTCAGCTCAATCGGTTGAGGGAAACTGTTACAAAATTAAGATGCAAGATTAAGTAAGCAAGCAAGTTCAATCAAAGCTTATAAAAATAAATAAATATGTGTGTTATTCTTACGCGGTAGGAGTCATCATCATCATTTCGGCCGAAAGACGTCATCTGCTGGACATAGGCCTCCCCCAGACGTCGCCACATTGACCGATCCCGTGCGTCTCACATCCAGCGCCTTCTCGCAACCTGAACCAGGTCATCGGTTCACCTAGTGGGAGGCCTTTCAACGTATCCTCAATTTGTATCAAGCGCAAGTTCGATCATGCATGGAGTACTGTTCTGATCTCTGGGGCGGATATGCTAAATACCAGCTTGACGCACTAGAGTCGATCGAAAAGCGAGCCAAGAGGCTCATCGGCGATGAGGCGCTGGTCAAGTCAAAGCTCCAGAATCTTGAACATCGTCCCCGAGTTGCCGGCCTGTCGGTTTTTTATCGGTTACATTTCAGGGAGCGTGCGATGGAATTGCACGATATAATTCCACCTAGCTCGTTTCATCAACGGACTACCAGATGTACGGCGATGCGCCATCGGTACATGGTAGACATCCCACCCATACGCACAAAACGTTTTGGGAACACTTTTATTATGCGTACAGCTAAGGAGTGGAATTCCCTGCCGGAGTCTGTGTTTCCCGATAGCTACAATCTAGGGATCTTTAAGTCAAGAGTGAATAGGTTATTTCTAGGCAAGCGTGTTTCACCGTCGACCACATCATCGCTTACCATCAGGTGAGATTGTCGTCAAGCGCGAGCCTATAGGTTATAAAAATAAAAAATAAAACGTCTTCCGGTTCGCGATCGCCATTCCAGAACTCGATAGGAGTGAAATCTTCAAATTAATTATATTTCACTAGCTTCTGCCAGCGACTTCACCCGCGTGAATGTCGAAAATTATCCCAAGCGTATATGCCCGGAATAAAAGTATCCTATATGCTATTCCAGACTATAACCTGCCAGATTTCATCCTGATCCGTTCGGTAGTTTTTGAAAAAGTGAAAGAGTAACAAACATACAAACACACACCGACACACTCACATACTTTCGCCTTTATTATTACTATGATAGTATGATTTTTTTATCTCACAAGTTAAATCCTATAGATTTATGTGTTTTTCTCTTTTGAATGTCACTTTTTCGTTTTATCTAGATTTAAATCACAACGAAGCTAAATAGATTTTCACTTTTAAAATCGTATCCAAAAAAGCATACCTCACATTCTCCTATAATAAACCAAAATTGACTTCATAACAAACTTTCACTATTGGGAAACAAAACATTGAACCCAATACAGAACCACTTTCCATATTTTGTTACCTCAATAAACTAACCTACGGCTAAGGGTTGACCGCCGAAGTGTGGCCAAGCCATACGCGGATAAAAGTCCGCATAAATTTTACTAATGTGTTGACAATGGAAACCGGGAACGTTCAACCGAAATTATTGGGGTACACGGGTACCCCAAAGTGAATCGGCAGTAACTGCTCGTGTTAGGAACTATAATCTGTGTGTTACTGTTTTTATTCGTGCATAAAGTGGGTGATTAGGTGGGTTTTCTCATGGCTTTGTAAAGATATTATAACAGTCTAGACACTAGACTATTACAAAATATTTGTGGAACTAACACGGAAATTCACACTGGTAAGTTTAAATTTGCCCTGATTCAAGTAGCTTAGAGCGCGATTGTAAAACGTTCAAAATGTATTGAAGAGAAGTGCTAGAGAAATGTCAGTGATCAATCCCAAATATGTTGGTATTTCGAAAATGGTTGATAGAATATTACTTTGCCCTTAGACAAATTAATTGAGCCTCTAAGGCCGGTTTTCCAGATGCTCAACTCAACTCAAACTGACAATGGACAGTTGTGATTAGTTAGCTTGTTTTTTTGACATTAACGTGCTCATGTCCAAAATTCTAGACGCCCCAAACGTTACCGAAATATTTTAATACTAAATCTGTGAAATTGAGTAGTGTTATCAAGTACATGGAATGAACTCGTACTTTATAATTTGGATTTTCATTCAATATCTACCACACATTTAGTGTAGAAAAAATTATGGAACGTTTGGAACATCTGAGCTCTTGCTCTATTGAGTACACATAATTATGTCAAATCAGATGCCAAAATCGAGACGTAGATTGGTTGGATGTCACGGTATTTTGACAATCGATAACGTTTAGATAATATATCTTTATCTAGAGCCGTTTTTGTCCTCTAGACGGTTGGAAAATAAACTAGTATATACTTAAATAGAATCTATACTATATTATAAATGCATAAGTAACTCTGTGTTTTTAGGGTTCCGTACCGAAAGGGTAAAAACGGGACCTTATTACTAAAACTCCACTGTCCAATGTCTGTCTGGCACCAGGCTGTATCTCATGACCCGTGATAGCTAGGCAGTTGAAATTTTCACAGATGATGTATATTTGTTGTTGCTATAACAACAAACTTGATTTTTTGCCGTTTTTGCGATAATGGTACGTCCGGGCCGAGTCTGGTTTTTAAGCTATTGCATAGCTTCTATCGCGGGCCTTGAGCGCGGGGACCGAATCCAGAAATTCCGTAACGAAAAAACCTGACGCTCCCCACTCCGACGGGCAAGGAGGTGTGGCTTGAAGGCCGTGCATCGTCTAATGTCGTTTCAGTTCGGCAGTCTTCGACACGGCGTTGTGTGCGATTAGACGTATTGTACGACTCTACGAAACTCGCACGAATCGAGACGAGCTGCTCCGAAATCGGACGAATACATAAGCAGCTGTTTTTAAGCTATTGCATAGCTTCTATCGCGGGCCTTGAGCGTGGAGACCGAATCCAGAAATTCCGTAACGAAAAAAAACCTAACACCCTCCACTCCGACCAGCACAGCGCCGGTCACCGGCCGCCATCTATCGATGAATAGCAGAACTTTTAATGACTTTTTGAAATATCACGCTTGTCTCTTTAGTTCAGCAACTCGCCTCTAGGTGGCATTGATTTGAAATTTCTTTATTTTCACATAAATAAAAGGAAATTAATGACAGTTAGACTTCATTCTAAAAGCATTTAAACATAAGAAATGCGTGTTTTTTGCAGACTATAGCGCCTATATAAAACATTTACGTATACTAAAAGTAATGAGCAAAACAACTTGTTATGAAACATGGATATCATATTACTTACGTTAGACAGTTTTTGATGTACATACAGCGCAATGGTAAGACACAAACGCACTTTTTAACACAAACTATTTATAAGACATTGTAACAAAGTACACTAATACTTAACAATTAATTTTACTTAAGAAACTAAGTACGAATAATAAAAATGCAAATGAACTTCTTGTACTGAGGGTGATTTTTTGTAAATCTACCTGCATTTGTGTCGAACTTAAGAAAAAGTCCAGTCATCGAGTAGTTTCGTCTTTGTTACTCATACAGCAGTAAGTGATGTGGGAGACGGTATCGATGATATGTGTCGATGTATTTTAAACTTTTAAATCGTGTTTGACCAATGTTAGAAATAAGTGGATTTTGATGTTTAGGGTTAGTTGTAAGATAAAACTTATAAGTGAGTTTTGTAATGAACTGTTTTAATGTTGGGAAATTTAATTGACTATGTAAGTTTTAAGATTAGTCCGAAATGGTGTATTAAAAGCAGTTTTATAGCCTTGTTTTGGACTACTTGTAGTTTGCTGTTGTTGCTTTCACACGTACTACTCCAGACCGGTGCCGCGTAGCTAATGCATGGTCTGACAAGGGTTGTGTAGATTTTTAGTTTGGTATTTGAACTGACTTTAGACCGCCGTTTTAAAATTGGATGTAGGCAGTTTAGGGCTTTTATTCCTTTAACGCGGAGGTAATCGCAATTTTTTGTCCAGCTCATTTTATTGTCTAGTATAACCCCAAGGTACTTGATGTTTACACTCCATGGTAAAACCGTATCGCCTATTAGTATGTTCCTTTTTGGTTATGACCTCTTTCTTGTGAACATTATGACTTCAGTTTTTGTGGCATTAAATTTTAATTTCCATTTAGTGAAATATGAAACTAGAAGTTGTAATGATAACTGGAGCCGTGCAACTATTAAATCGGTGTCTTTACTTGACGTAAAAGAGGCTGTGTCATCAGCAAAACAAGCAAGATGAGTATGAGCTTGCTTGGGCATGTAATTTATGAAAAGTATGAATAACTGAGGACCCAGCAAAGAGCCCTGTGGCACCCCTGCAGGTATAGGTCTAGGTTGGGATACAGTATCGCCGATATGTACACAGAATGATCTGTCAGTCAAATACGCCTGGATAACCTTAACAAGTCCAATAGGTACATCACACATTAAGAGCTTGTGTATAAGGCCTGCATGCCAAACAGCATCAAAAGCTTTTTCTACATCAAGCAACATCATACCCGTAGATTTACCCATGTTAAGGTTGTGCGTGACGTGCTCCGAGACCCTGGCTAATTGCTGCGCTGTAGAATGACCCTTTCTGAAACCGAACTGCTCAGGCAGTAGCAGGTGGTTGTGGCTTTAGCTAAGCGCGCCGATATTATTCCTTCAAATAATTTTCCCAGAGATGGGAGTAGACTTATAGGTCGATAGCTAGTTGGTGTAGCTTCATCTTTACCTGGTTTCTTAAATGTTATTATTTTGGCTCTTTTCCAAGCAGAAGGAAAGTAGCCAATTGCCATACAACCATTAAAGACTTTTGTTATAAATACTAAGCATTTACGTGAAAGATTTTTTTTAGTAAGCAGTTGTGTATAATATCGACTCCCGGAGACTTACGACTTTTGAGCTTCCTAATTGATTTGATTACCTCTCTTGGACGTACGAGATTTGGTGGAGTAAAATCTTTAACGTTATCAAGTTTATTTGATGACTTGTTGACGGCGGCCTCCGTAATGTTATCACTAGGCCAGTTCATAGTCAGACTCATATTATTATGAAAAGTGTCAGCAAGTAACTTGCACTGTTCAGCTGGGGATGCAGTCAACTGGCCACTTTCATACTTTAAAGGAGGAATCACTGACGGCTTATAGGTCAAAGATTTAACAATCCGCCAGATATCGGTAGATGGATTATCAATTTGGGCAAGTTTGTCATTCCATATTTTGTCATTATATATGTGGATTTGGAATTTTATTTTTGTTTTAATAATGTTTATATCTTTGTTTATTTGCATCTTAGTTATAGGATTCATTTCTTTTGCAGCCATTTTTCTAAGTTTGTTTTTAGTAGAAATTAAGACTTTGACGCGTCTTGGCAAGGTGTAGCGCTTAACAGATGAAGGGCCCGATGGAACGTTTATTTCATGACTCATTAGAATGGCAAATTGAAGTTGGTCAACTGCTTTATCAATACTATTTATAGAATAATAAGTAGTAGATGTTAATGAGATATTTTTATCCAAGTAAGACCTGTACTCAACCCAATTTGCTTCAGAATATCTATATTGTTTAAAACTATGTTGGGTAAAGTCACCACCCACTGAAAAAAACACTGGAAGGTGATTGGATGATAATGCTGACAGAGTGCGAAGTTCAGACACAGACGCGACATTTTGGCTGAGAAGTAAATCCGGTGTAGAAGGAGTATGTGCGTGATTGTAATGTACCAATTTTGGAGATGAAGGTCCATACATTTGATAATCATGGAGTACCATATGATCAAACAGTACCGTACCGCGGGAGTTGTTTTGATCACATCGCCAGTACTCATGTTTGGCGTTTAGGTCACCCATGATTAACACTTTTGTCCCTAAATCGAATAATATATCCAAATCAATGGAAGCCAAAGGAAGATTTGGTGAATTATAAGCGGACACGATAATTATATTGCTCTCAGGTGACGTTAAGCGGATTCCTACACATTCAAGGTTATACATGGCAGGATTAAATATTGACGTATTAGGAATATCATTCTTTACTAAGATAGCGACCCCCTGACCAGTACCATTCGATCCCTTAACACTTCGGTAACAAATGTATCCAGGCGTATCTAACGTACAGTTTTCACTCCGTCTTGTTTCACATATTGAGATAATGTCGACACAATATTCGCTGGTTAAATTTAATAATTCAGAAAGTTTAGAACTCTAGGTGGCATTGGTTGTTCCGTTATCAGAGCGGTTGACAACTTTTCTTTCGAAAATATTGAATTTGAAAATGAATAATGATCCACAAGAATTCACAACAAAATATGGGACCACCATTGACGTGGTATTTTCCAGATATTTTGAAGATAAAGTCGAGCCATCTATCGATGAATAGCAGAACTTTTAATGACTTTTTGAAATATCATGCTTGTCTCTTTAGTTCAGCAACTCGCCTCTAGGTGGCAATGGTTGTTTCGTTATCAGAGCGGTTGACTACTTTTCTTTCGAAATATTGAATTTGAAAATGAATAATGATCCACAAGAATCCACAACAAAATATGGGACCACCATTGACGCGGTATTTTCCAGACATTTAGAAGATATCAAGTCTCAAACTTATAATTCTTATTTCAGTTACCATAAACCTATAGTTTCAATGATAAATATTCCTGAATAACCTTCATGTATTGTAAGATAATAAAAATATTTTGAACAATATTAACTTCTCATTTATCTAATAAAAGAAAAAAAATGTTTTCTTATCGGTCACCACGCTCAAAAAGTGTAACTTGAATTAATATAACAGAAAAAAAACAAAGGAAAAAAATACTGCATAAATAAAATAAATAAATAAGTCATTATAATTGCATAAGTTGATATAAAAATGCTATGCAATAGCTTTACCGCGGCAGTCCCCGAGTGCCACACGTCTATTTTTTATTATCAATAAATATATCATAATTTATTTATTATAGTATCCAGTTGATAGACTCGCGTTTTGACTTCTGTTTGTCTATTATCTTTTCACGCTAAAACCGTTGAACCCATTTCGATGCAATTTGGTATAGAGATAGTTTGATACCCTGAAAAGGACATGGGATAGTTTTTATCCTGGGAATATATTTTTCTTTCCGACTTTCACGCGGGTGAAGCCGCTGGCACAAGTTAGTTATTTATAAATTGACAAGAATCACGCTAAGGTTTACTGAAGGCGTCAAATAACTGCTAGCGTACCCTACATTTTACTATAATTTTCCCGTCATAAATGTGGATATATCAGCAATAATGTTGAAAAATGAGGGTCCAAACTTATGAGGGTAGGGTCAAACCTACGGCAGTGTTACCTTGTTAATAACTGTCTTTATGGTAACTATTCCATTTTAATAACTTGGGTTTTATTTGATAAGCAAATTCTGGTTATGTTCATAAAACCAGGGTCCTCATTTTGGAGCGCTTCTGCTGAGTATGAGATCTTGAGTTCGATTTCTGGGTCAGGTAAAGTGGTATTGAGTTTTTGCATATGCGATTAATTAGTAGCAAAAGCGAGTTTGGTGCTCAGTTGATAGCAATAGGGACACCCTCTATTACATGGGACTTAAACATGACAGGCAAAGTGTGGGTATAAGTGAACGTGCATCTCTGCCTTATCTTTCGGGGAATATCAGGTGTGATGTTATGTTGCTATTTTGGAAAGAATTAGCTTTTTGGGCGAAATGACTTCTAAAACACTTGAAATTGAATGCTGCACTCGCAATTTCATCGATTGCGTCCGAAGTTTCAACAATAATTGTTAGTCATAAAATAAAATACCGGCCAATTGCGTTTTGGGCTTCGCATATTTAGGGGTTCCGTACCAAATGTGGAATATATTGTTATTTGTTAGTAAAATATACGTAATAATTAACATTATCACCAAATTTCAAGTTCATAGGTCAATGGAAAATTAAAAAAATATTTAGAACAAAATTGTGTGACAGACGACGCACAGACAGACAGATGGACACGTGAGTGACAGCAATAGGGCTTAGTTTGGACCCATCGGGTAAAGCACTGAGTTGCCCGTTCAGTCACATAGGTCCTTTGCATCCTTCTCGAACCTTTTGAATCTATTCAAACATCAGAACCGACGGGAAATTGTGGCATCTACTTGCTTTGAGTAGAGTTAGGTACAGTCCCCATACAGTAACTGATTCGGTGCTAGTGGGCACTAACTGCTCAATTAGTCCGGCGACCGAGTTGGACACGGCTAGTGTTGGACTAACGAGCTGTGGCCAGTCTGTCCTGTTTGTTACACTTTTTATGCTTTTTGTGTCTCGCATAGGACACAGTGTTAACTGGGAATTAATTCTATATATGTGCGAGTGTATGTATACGGGTATTTACTTTATAAATTGCACAGTAGTACGCTTAGTCTGGATTGGTTTGAAACAACAACTTGGGGCTTGGGGCCCTTTGGAAAATACAGGAAAGATCTTTTTTTATTATTTATTTTATTAATATTATAAATACAAAATTTGGACGAATGGATGGATGTTTGTTATTCAATCACGCCAAAATGGTTGAACGGAACTGGATGAAATTTAGCAGAAACATTATTGTCTGGAATGTAGAATATTGGCTACTTTTTAGGGTTCCTTACCTCAAAAAATAAAAAAAGGAACCCTTATATATAGAACTAGAGTTACGAGGCTTTTGTGCTGTCGTGTATACGAACTTATTTAGTTGCCATTTGCATGCCGTTAGTTTATAATACTATCCTATTATTTACTGAAATGTAAGAGAAATAACGAGGAACGTAAGAGATAAGAGAAATTGGTATCAAACCCAAAATGGGATTGATACGAGCACAGGTATGCCCTCTTACTTTATTGAGTGGAAACGTGGATAATCCTAGCCCGAGAGCGACAAAGGATTGATGCATTCAAAAAAGAAAAAAATCTGCTGTTCAAAACACTTTTGTTCGCAAAACTCGAAAAAATGCAGGGCATAGCTGTTTTTTTTCGCAATTTCAGGTTGACCATAGCAAAGTTGTTCGTATACATGAGTATTTTCACCCATTGCACGATTTGCAATGAATTCAAAGTAGCCACCGTATACAGAGAACATAGTACAAAAAGTTGTTTATTATACTTATCTATCCAGCCAAAGAGCGGGTATTGTTCAAAATTAATTACAAAAGGCTTACCAAAAATTTTAAGCGCTAATGTTTTTTTTATACCATCAAAGCGGAAATAATGAAACATCCTTATATTCTTTTAGATCACTTACTTGTCCGTCTGTCTGTCTGTCCGTGTGTCACCACCGATTTTCTCAGGAACGGGTGGACCTAGCAAGTTGCAATTTATACTAGATACTGAGGTCTATAGTGCCTATTAGGTGTATAAAAAACAAGGTCCTGAGTCAACATGATAAAAATATATGAGCAAATTTAGATTTTCGCGAAAACTTTTAAGTATCAAAATTTACCTTATTTTTCAACTTTTTTTATTTTTCGGAATTTTCCCTTTACTTGTGCTGTAAGACCTAGCTTTTAACCAAAATTGTCAATTTTAGGTCAACCGGAAGTACCCTATAGGTTTTGGTTCGAAAACATATAAGGTAGTTTACGTTGCTCTAGTTACATAATTATGTTGGTGAATGTAGCTGTTTGTATAGGTGCGCGAGTCCGACTTGCACTTGGCCGGTTTTTAGGGTTCCGTACCCAAAGGGTAAATACGGGACCCTTTTACTAAGACTCCGCGGTCCGTCTGTCTGTCTGTCTGTCTGTCTGTCACCAGGCTGTATCTCATGAACCGTGATAGCTAGAAATTTTCACAGATGAGGTATTTCTGTTGCCGCTATAACAACACATACTAAAAACAGAATAAAATTTATATTTAAGGGGGGCTCCCATACAACAAACGTGATTTTGTTGCCGTTTTTTGCGATGATGGTACGGAACCCTTCGTGCGCGAGTCCGACTCGCACTTGGCCGGTTTTTTATTCCTATAGATCCATTGAGTTACTAAAACTTATTTTACGAGGGCGAAGCCCCGGGCGGTAACTAGTAAAATAAACACAAGAAACATCTTCATAGAAACCTAAAAAGCTTTTAAAATGGCCAGAGATCAATCACCTTTTAACACAAAAAAACCAGCAGCTACAAATGAACGAAAATTCATAAAAAAGAACAACATTTGTAAACAATTACACATGGCGTGAAAGATGTCTGATATGAAAAATGTACAACGTAATGGAAAAGCAAAAGGAACGTTAACAATTTGAATAAA
Organism: Orthosia gothica; assembly: GCA_949775005.1. NCBI lineage: Eukaryota > Metazoa > Arthropoda > Insecta > Lepidoptera > Noctuidae > Orthosia > Orthosia gothica. The sequence goes on from CATKRY010000001.1 coordinate 54,523, forward strand.
TAAAACAGAGTACGAGTGTGGGTTCCGTATATAGGACCGGTCGATTTGGTGACTCTTGGGGGAGGCTTAGTTAAGCATGCCGTTAGTATTGCCATCATTTTAGTCTTTCGACTGCAATGTTGGTAGATAGTACTAGGTTCAAGACGTCGGTTTTAGCCATTAAAATCTTAAAAGACAATATGTAGTCCTCATACCAACATTGTTTCCGGGTTGCAGGCACTAACCCTTGAGACTGTCTGCCCACCAAGTAACCCCAGGAAACACGGTGGCATAGTACACACACACTGTGTGTGTGTATCATAACGAGGCTCAGGGAAAAACCATTACCAGTATCCCCAGGGATGAGCCTTAGCAGACGTTGCACAGATGGGGTTCCAGGGTAGCCTTCAATAGCTCATGGGGCTCCTTTAATGGACGATGGTGATCGCCTGGATGGTTTTAGTGAGGTTAAAATCCCACATTCCATGGCCTTACATCCGAAAGTTCAGGCTCCTTTTGAAGTTTTCCAGCGTAAAAAGGCCTGAATATTGTATGGAAACTGTAAATTCGCGTGTGCAATATCGCGTACCTTGCTGACTGAGGAATAATTAGACTCAATGTTACGGATTATAATATGAGCTTTAACGGTTTTGAGTTACATAAAAAAAACTTTTAAACAAAAAATCTAAACCGACTTCCAAAACAAAACACTACAAAGCTAAATATAATACTCTTTTAATTTTTGACACAGACTTCCGAAAAGATATTTAGTTTTCGCTTTGTAGTGTTTTGTTTTGGAAATCGGGTTAGTTTTATTGTTAAAAAGTATTTTATTTTTGTCTTTTTAGTTTGGTACCACATACTCGTATTACCATGAACATCATTTATAGCCTACACGACTGGGATTCATTTTTATTACGGAGTTTCGGTGCCTACCTTCCGGCTTCATCACCAGAGCAGTCAGATCTGTGGTCTTTTTCATCCGTTTCACTTGACCAAATTATACTTTTTGAATCCAAATACTTGCCATGTTAATGAAAATACCAAAATCGTTATATGTACGCCTATAAAATTTTAGTAGTTTCTTCGATTTAAATGGGATCATATCATCAAATCCTGACTTAGGAACAATTCGACCACCTCAATAGTATATTCATTCCAACAAAAAAAAATATTTCCAAATCGAATCATAATTAACGGAGTAATCGATGAACATACACAATAAACGAATTAATTTCTTCCTACCACCTTTATGCAGATGATTTGCAAATTTACTCAAGAGTTCCTCTTGGAAATCTATTTGAGGCTATCTCGACCATTAACAGTGATCTGGCCCGTATATGCGACTGGAGGAAGAGTTCGGACTTAAGGTGAACCCCATAAAGACGCAAGTTTTGGTGGTGGGCAGTTCAAGAACGGTCTCAAGGATCGAATGGACGAGTCTGCCCCAAGTTTCTTTTGACTACTCTGTTATCCCTTTTAGCGAGAAAGTTAAGAACTTGGGTATATTCCTTGACAAAAGCTTCTCTTGGACTACCCAGCTACAAGAAGTTAGCTGCAAGCTATTTGCATCTGCTGGATCTTTGAGAAGACTGCGTAATTTTCTGCCGACTGCAACCAAGATTGCGCTTGCACAATCTCTCCTGCTACCCATCCTTGATTTTGCTGATGCCAACTATCTTGACCTCACTAAAGTGCAACTTGATAAACTTGAGCGGCTTCAAAATCTTTGTATAAGGTTAATATTTGGTTTGCGCAAATATGACCATGTTTCTGAATTTCGTGTGAAACTCAAGTGGTTGCCTATTCGCCATTGCCGGAATTCTCATATTCTTTCTCTCCTGCATAATATTCTCTTGCTTCCTTCTACCCCTCTTTATCTCAAGAAATGGTTTCAGTTTCTGTGTGACTCGGACGTGAAAGTTCTTAGGTCATCGGATTATTTGAAACATAAAATGCCAATGCACTCCACTATCTTCCTAGACAAATATTTTACTGTCCAGGCCACTCGTCTATGGAATGTATTGCCTGAGACTATAAAGCACCCGCAATCACTGCCTGTTTTTAAGCGACTTGTGAAAGAGCACTACTTGTTACTGTGAACATAATTTTATATAAGCTGAATTGTTTTCTTGTCTGTGTATTAGTTGTATGTATGTATTTATGTATCTATTATTTTTTTGTATTTAGTACCTACTTTCTTAATAAATTAATTATTTTCTTAAAATTTGCACCAAGTGCAACCCCATATTGTATCCAGGCTCTCTTTCCATTCTTGGTTGCCTGGAAGAGATCGCGAATCGCGATAAGGCTGCCTGTTGTATGTTTGTTTTTGTTATCAGATGTCTTTTTGAATAATTTTTATCTTGGTGTACAATAAAGTGTAAATAAATGAATAAAAAACAAACTTAAACTCGTACATATAATAACCTCCTTTTGGAAAGTCGGTTAAAAATGTAACAATTAAAATAATGTTACATTTAATTACGAAGTCAGCAGCGACATTTAGTGCCAAAGATGGGAATCTTTTAGGTGTCTCACTATTTGGCCGTGTTTAGGTCAGATGGCGTTGGTGTCTCAGGGAATTAATTGAATTTGATTTTAAAATATATTAGAATTGTGTGTTATAATTAATTTAACAAACACAATCCAACACATAAAAAAATTATTAAATCTTATATTGGAGTTAGTAGCATAAAGTAAATCAGGGACAGCGGTCTACTAATCTATGATCGCTGAATGTCTATGGTTTGCAAGGATGACATTTATTTTTGGATTGTGCAACTGGGGTCGGTAGAGAGCGCGCAAGATAATAGTGCTAACACACGTCCGGATTTGGTCCGGCCGGACCACGGATTTGTGGGCGGGGTTAGTCCGGCCGGACCATATCCGAGCGTGTGTAGCGTGGTCCGCCAGACATTATTATTATTAATTGAGTCCGTCTCGGTCCGCTCGTTTTCCCATCGGATATGGTCTGCTCCGGACCAAATCCGGACGTGTGTAGAGTTGTCCGCTGGTTTGGCCGGACCAACTACGACTAGTCGTCAGTGTGGCCGATGCCCATGGTCTGCATTACCCAAAAACCTGACTGAAAAGATTATATCTAATAAAAAATAGTATCTCGTTTTGCTAGGGTAAATAAAATACAACTTAGATTTAATAACTTTATATTAGAACTTAATATAACGAATTAAATATTTATATTGTAAATAATTGTTAATAAATCGTTTAGTTCAGACTTGGTATTTCGTTTGAGATTTCGGAATTCTTGAGGTCATATATGTTTACAATAAACAAACTGAACCATTTTCGGCAATGGGGTAAATGTAACGAATGATCTATCATCTCGTGTTAAAATTAATCTTGTAATCATTAAACTTTGCAACATTTCAAGGAACAATCGGTTACGTTAGTAATGCATGAAATATTATTTATGCCACTAAAAAAAGCCCAACATGGAAATTTTACCCTAGTTTTGGAGCCAAAAGCCCTAAGTTGGCAACCCTGTGCCATCCGGTCGGTCCGTCGAACCAGGTTCGAGCGTGTGTAAGCGAGAACGGATTTGTGGGCGGGGTTAGTCCGGCCGGACCAAATCCGAACGTGTGTTAGCACTACGGGTCAACGCGCGATGGGTGGCGTGCTTAATGTTGCCAGTATAACAGATCTTTTTTCCTTCACATTTTATCAATAGTCATTTTTCATTACTCGAAACTTCGACCTTCGAAGTACCACCTGATATCATCAGGTTTGGGCACCGACCAAGCAGCACATTCTATTCTGACGCTTTCGCCCTCCATACCGAATTGAGTCCTGTTTGACAGGATCAAAGTAATTTAAGTTAAGCAAAATTAATTACTAGCTTTTCTACTTGCATAGAATATGATGAAAAAAGCTTCATAAAATTATTGTAAATCTTTTATGGAATACTTAGTAGTACCTACTGTTAAATTTGGTCTATCAAGTGGCTAATACCGTCCATTTCAATTTAATTTCTTCTCCAACAATTTTTGAAGAAGCTGCTGCCACATAACCCTCTTGAGTTATTTGGGTGACGGTTTTTTTTTTTTTTTTTATTTGGTATAGGTTCGCGTTTGACCACTATCTCGCCGGATGGTGCGTTCAGAAACGCCTTAAACAAAATAACAATGATGATTATATTATATGATGCCGGTACTGCCCCGCTGGTATATTTATGTACCACCCAAAAACCAAAACTCTCACGCACCGGTAGTACGAAAATTTAGGGAAATTTTACTATAATGGTATCCCTAAAAGTTACCTGTCAAATAAGCAAAGCGGGCTCTATCTTTATAAAATGGTACTGTAGGCCCGTAATTGTCTTGTTCACTTCAAGAAAACATCCCAGCCAGCACTTTAAAATACTTTTGGCATGATTATGGCGATTATTTACTTCGGAAACGAATAAATACACACAATACTAGACACTCTCTTGACACCTGAAATAAATGACAAACGATTAGTTCCTATATTGGCCGCGCGCAGACTTATCTTGCACGCACTTTAGCATCTACTTTGAATAAAAGAGAAACCTATCAAATCTTGATGACACTAGGATCAAAGGTGGCTGGCGTCAGGATATAAGATTCCATTTGAAGTAATGGTTCAGTGGGTGCTGTGGATATTAGTTTGATTTGTCTAAATTTCCATGCTTTTGAAGCATATGCGTGGTGATGCTTCTCATGATTTTTTTCTTCTTGGCAGGCCTCCTTAGGTTAATTTTATAATACTAATACATAAACATAAAAATGGTCAAGTCATCATAAGATCTACATCCAACGACTTCAGCAGCAGGCTCCGAATACAAATGGCATCTTGATCTGCACGATGCTTGAACAAAGCTACTAGAATTGAACAATGCTGTTTGAGATATCTTATCTCCAGTGTTGAATACTAAGGGTAAATGTATCCCATTTAATGTAAGTTGTGCTTACTTATTAATACTCAAGAAACTTCAGTGATGGATTTTATGTGTGCAGATTAAATTAGTTGACCAACTGTGTCTTTTTTACTTCCACAACATCATGCGAAACCATCCTTATAATAGTCTTATGCTACTTCCTACCCCTGGATTAGCTGGTATGTAGGGTAAAAATTCTACCTTACAAAACGAGAAAGAAATAAAATATAATAATACAACCCTAAAAACCGACGAAAAGTAAAATGTTGAATTATTCAAGCGATCCGGGTGACATCCACGAGATTGCGTGTTAGTTAAAAATGTAAGCCAGTCCTTATCAACAGTATTAAATCTAACCTTACCGTGTAAGCAGAAGACTAAGCCATGTAAGCAGAATGTTGACACCTTTTAAAGAAAGGAATAAATAACTTATACAAAAAATTCAACCATCTTGGAAATTAAAACTTTACAAAGTGAGGAATAACTTCAAATTCGAAGGCGGCGTTCTTATTATCGTTTCTTTGTTTTTGAAACAAAACCATAGACAAAAAACATACCGCTGAAAATAGAACTTCCTTCTTTTTAACTAACCTTCCAAAAAGGAGGAGGCTCTTTGTTCGACTGTATCTATGTTTTTATCTATACCAATATTATAAAGAGGAATTTTTTTTTTGTTTGTTTGTTTGTACTCAATAGGTTTCGAAACTACTGCACCGATTTCAAAAATTCTTTCATCTATGGAAACCTACATTATTTCCGAATAACATAGGCTATAATTTTGACGGGAGCGAAGCTGCTTAGCGAAGCTGCTTAGCTAGTGTTTATGTAATTTTACCGATTTCACCGTCAATTCTTGGTAAATCGGTTAAAAGTTATCTAATTATCCACAGATTCACATTGGTCTAATTGGTTGCAAGCGCTGCAGCGGAGAACGAGGTCCTAAGGTTAGATTCCCTTGTCGAGCAAAATGATATTGGGCTTTTCCTTCAGGAATTGCCCAGTAATTGCCCGGAGTTTCAGGCTCGCCCCCTATTTTTTTTTACTGTTTGGCTTGATTTCAGATCTCTAAACTTGAAGTTCAGAGCAATGGAGCGTAGCATATTAAAAATTAAACCCACCGATCGAATTCGCTATCCCATAAAACACTCCAAGACAGGCAGCACCGATGTTGGCGATAAGTCTGCGAGGCTGAACTGACTGGACTGGGCGGCTCACACTTGTAGGATACATCGGGACCGATGGGCCAGGATCACGTACAGTGGGTGCCTGAGGACGGATGTCTTAACCGAGGCAGACCAAAGATACGCTGGCGGAACGATCTGGGCTCGTTTTTGATGGATTGGCCAGAGAAGGCAAAATAAAAAAAGCGTTGAAAGGCTATGAGGCTATCCCTTAGCCCACCAGTTGGTCAATACAGAATAATAATAAAAATAAGACTTGGTAAATATACTGGTAAAACCTAGGATTTATTACTGTATTTCGGGCTTATACAGCAACATCGACACTAAACAAACTTCAGTTATGATTACAGTCTACTGACTGACTACATTAAAACTGGCTTCCAGTCTAAAAAGATTAAGATAATCTTGAGCGAACCCTTATTTCTTGAGCAAAATGTAAAGCAGATATAATGTAAGGAGACCTATTTTATCTTCAGAAACATCCATCCCATTTCCAAAAAGGACCAAATATTTCATTGTCCTCAGCCGATCTATAAATCTATCCTTTACAAGACAGATAGATGTTAACAAATCCGATGTGGAATTACTGAATAGTTCTAATGTCTCTCTGAAACCGTGCAGCCATTCATTGGGCTGTTAAGGGATCCGCTTTGAAAAAGATTGATTGCCAGTCATCATTGACGATGTTAGGTAGTGACAGCCAATTGTCTTCTAAATTACAGAATCCTGTGTTTCCCTATCTGGATGATTTAATCGTTTTTGGTAATTATGTGTTGGCTAATGGTTCTTGTTGCTATGGGGATTAATGTTTTTTTAATACAACAGTGTCAATAGAGGATAATATTGTAGAGCGGAGTGAAGCTTTGCCGTCGTTTTCTGATTGCGAATTTGCGATGTTGTTTTTTCACTGGACGGCGTATGTTTATCATTGTCGGCGCATCTTTACTTCGTGTACAGACTGTTATAATATAATATTAACAGGACAGGTCCTGTTAAATAAAATTATTTGCTTTCGCTGACAAAGTTCACATAATATTATTTTTTCCTTTAAATATACAATTACTTATTAGAAAGCACTTTAGTCTATTTATTAAGGACTACTCGACAACTGTTGGCTATTTCCATTTCTCTCCAATTGTTCTTGTCTTGGTCTAATATAATTAATTAAGTCTTCCCATATTTCCAGAAGGCGACATCTCTTTATTTTACCGGGAGAGCCAGCCCATGTATTAATTTAAAAAGCATAATTTTGCCCTTTTTCTTAGAATAGAGTATACATACATTTTATTCCACACATACATAACACAAAAGCAACAATCAAATAGTAACAGAGAAGAATAATAAAAACAAGGATCAAGAAATATTATTATTATATTTACTTTTATAATTTGATATAATATAAAAAAATTAAAAATGGTTATTTAGCTGTCCCGTTCCTTGCCTCTAAATTTCTGATTAAGAATACTTCTCTGCATGGCTCTCTGGTATGTTTTAATTTTTCCTCTCCTACATCGTTATAATAAATTGCTAATGCTCCTTTCCTTTGCTGAAATTTGGACACATTACAAAAGAACCTGTAAAGGGATTGTTTTTCCAACATTCGGTAAGGTCCGCTAGTCACTTGGCTCTTTCACGCTTCCTTGCACCGCTACGTAAGCGACAAAAACAATTATTGTAATGTCAAATATGCTTTCTATTAAACGAACTATTGTATAGAAACGGCCGAAAGGAACATTTTCTTAGTTTTAAATTCGATAACTAGTAACTGTCAGGGGCAAATTAACAAGTAAGTAAGAAAAGACATAGTCACAATCATCATCATCCACCAGCTGGAGAGAGGCCTCTCTAATCGCACACCATTCATCTCGAGTCTCAGCTACTCTCATCTTCGCTCTACCTAACCTGATAAAAGATAGCATCCGCGTCATTCTTATTCTCTCTAGACTTCAAATTCTCAATAATAGCCAGAAAATCTTATAAAAATAACCCAAAAATACCAGCTCACATCCTCCATACATCAAATGGAGTACAAGTATCAAAAAAAGTTGTACAATTAAAATTTTCAGGAGAGACAATTTCAAATAAATTCGTGTGATGGCTTCATTTAACTTTTCACATGTGGCTATTAAAACTCACGTAAACTTTTCCGACGAGTTGTAATTACAAAAACTGTGCATTGCATTGGTCAACACTACCCACTATTTTGTGCTAATGTCCTACATTTTTGTTCTTTGTACCATTTGAGACATTTTTGTTGCTCGCAATTTTGTTCTATGTAGTAGCCAGATAGGGTTTTTTTTAAAAGAAGTAACATAGCAAACAGTTTAAAAGCAACGCACACAGTGGTCATCGTACAAACAGCTATCGCAGAGATCAAGCTATCTTTTATCACCAACATATCTTTACTTCATTTATTCATTACTTTACCAGTCGCCCCATGTAAAACATACTCAGCTGAATCCGGTAAGACTGGAAGCCGACCCCAACAATAATTGGGATAAAGGCTAGGCAGGCAGGATATCTTTACTTTATAAAAGATAGCTTGATCTTTGCGACAGCTGTCAGTATCAATACAGTAACAATAGTGCTTGACAGGCTAACAATAACGTATACCGTTTACCATTGCTAAATGTCCAATTCTAAGCAGTCATAATAAAATTAAGAAATATATTAACTTCAATAAAAGTATTAAGAAATACAAGAAACTTTTAAAAACTCAAAGTATTTACAAATATAATGTTAACCTTAGAAGATATTTCAGAAACTTAAAAAAACAATTAAATATATGTAATAGTAGAAAATAGTACACAAATGTATGATTTTGACATCCAGAACCTTCAAAGGGAATTATTGAGTAGGGAAAATACAATGAAGGAAATATTTTGTAAATATGAATGTAGTCAACAGATGTTAAGTGAGCGCATGCAGGAGGCCTGTGAGTTGGTGGACCTGGTGAAGTGTAATGCAGAGAGGTATGAGTCATTGACTAACAACCTCACCTGTAGTTGTGCTGCTGTTCCGCCACCTCTCATGTCACAACATGTTGCTCCTACAACTTTATCCATCGCTCATACTGCAACAACTTTGAACCCCACCAAAAGTAATGTCTTAGTATATTTTGATAGTTTAGGAACATGTTTTGGATCTTTGTTAAATAACTGTTCTAAACATACAATAGTGAACCATTGTTATCATAAACTGCAATTTAATGAGCTTATTCATAAAATTCAACAGACACAATTGAATTAGCAAACTACTGTAGTACTTCTTTTTGGAAATAGCCTTAGTGTAACAAAAAGGGACTTAGTTAATGGTATTGACAGCCTGCTTAAATTAAGGTTAGGCAAATTAATATTTTGTGCATTGCCCTATTCTGACAAGTTACTTGTTCAGGAAAATGAATATATTTCTAGTTTAAATAACTTGATGCATATTTTATCTGGTCGTCATAGTGACCGTTTATTGTTTTTTGACACCAACAATTTACTTAGTGATTTTGTTTTGATTCGGGACCATATGTTTCTTCCCAAAAATAGTCGACATTTATTAGCTACATTGTTAGCTTTTAATATACACGCAGTTATTGATGATTTAACTGAGACTAGGTTTAGTGATTTAACAGTATTATCCAGTTTTTCTGATAATACTACTGTAGATTCTTTAAACTATTAGAGCCAACAAAAGAGAAGACAAATAGTAATATTTTACTATATCATCAAAATATAAATCGCTTCTCCGGCAAAATTTTAGACGTCGAATTGTTAGTAGATAAATACCACATGGATATCTTATGTTTTTGTGAAACTTGGTTAAAACCGGATAGGATGTTGTTTAATGTAAATAATTTTTCAGTTGCCAGCGCGTACAAGAGATCCTCAGTGGGTGGTGGTACCCTGATACTTTGTAATAGTCATCTCAAATATAAGGAAAGGAAGGATATCACTGCTTACTCTGTTGATCGCTTATGTGAGGTAGCATGTGCAGAGGTCGAGGTACATACTATCTTGTGTGTTTACAGACCACCAGCATCAAACTTGTCGTTGTTTTTAATTACAATGGAAGAATTGTTAAGTAAACTTTTCAGGGATAATAAATTAGTTTTTGTTTGTGGTGACTTAAATATAGATCTGTTAGTAAATTCACCTGAAAAATGTAAGCTCATATCATTGTTTAAATCATTTAACTTAAAATATTTATTTAATGAACCGACAAGAATAACAGCAACTTCAGCTTCGTGCATTGATAATGTTTTCACTAATTGTAAAGTAAAAAAATCGTTTTTAACTAGTGGCGTTAGGTCAGACCATACTGGTCAACTAGTATCTTTTGAGTCAGATAAAAACAATAATAACCTAGCTAAATCAATTCGATTAAGAACTCAAACAAAAAAAAAAAAAACTTTTAATAATAATGTTTTTAGCAACCTATGTAACGCCAGTTTTGATTCAAAAGACCCCAATATAAATTACGGCACGTTGTTTTCTAAAGTTTGCCAAGAATTCAATAAAACGTGTCCTGTAAAAACAGTTAAAGTCAACAATTACAAATCAAAATTTAGTGAATCTGTGGGCATAAGAAAAAGCCGAGATATCTTATATAATTTATATTACTAAAAAACTTTGACTTCCGATCAAGTTTTCAACACTTATGTTACAAACTATTCCAAAATATTCAAAAGAGTCTGCGCTCAAGCAAAATCTCAAATAATAATTTAAAAAATTGGTGTTTTTAATTATAAAATAAAAACTGTGTGGCAAGTAATTAATAGAGAAACCGGAAAGACACAACTACGCGATCAGAATGAGTTGTCTTTGGAAATAACTAATCAAACCATTTCTGATAAGCAAGAAGTCGCTGAGACATTAGAAAATGTATTTACCAACATTCCGTTAGAGGTTACGAAGTCTCTTCCCTCCTCATCTAAATTAGCTGAAGCTCTTCTTAAGGAAAACTTTACTAAAGACTTACCAACCTTTAGATTTAAACCAATATGTATTGATACAATTAAAAACGCGTTCAAAAGTCTGAATATAAAAAATACTGAATACTTATGGGGGATATCCGTTAGGGTTCTTGGAGATATTATTGACTCAATTGCTCCTGTCCTAACAGGCATATTCAATCAATGGTTGGACAGCGGTACGTTTCCTGACTTAATGAAACACAGTAAAGTAGTACCAATTTTCAAATCAGGCTGTAAGAGGCTGATCCCTCTAATTATAGACCTATATCTGTGCTTTCAGCATTTAGTAAAATCTATGAAAAAATCATGCTGGACCAGATTTTGTCTCACTTCAATTCAAATAGTTTCCTGCAAATTCAAATGGGACAACGGACGCAGGAGTAAAACTCATCAATCACATTTTGGAATCTTGGGAGAAGTCCCAAGATGCCATTGGCATTTTCTGTGATCTCTCAAAAGCGATCGACTGCGTCGACCACAACACACTGATCTGTAAATTACACCACTACGGAATTCGAGGACAAGCTGCTTTCCTTTTTATCAAACAGACAGCAAAAAGTAAATTTTAATGGGGCGACGTCCTCCGGGTCTCTAGTCAAGCTGGGCGTGCCTCAAGGTTCAATTCTCGGCCCATTCCTCTTCCTTGTTGTAAACAATGACCTCCATTTTATGATGGCCAAATCATCGGCTATAATTCTATCTGCTGATGATACTTCGCTAATTTTTAAAATAGATAGGAAAGATACGGATGTCTTACAGGTCAACGAAAGTCTAATTATTCTCTCAAAATGGTTCGCAGCTAATAATCTTTTACTGAATGCGAAAAAAACTAAATGTCTTAAGTTCTCTTTACCAAATGTACCACAACGTGACCTAAATTTAAATCTTGACGGCAAAAATCTTGAAGTTATAGCTGAAACTGTATTCTTAGGGATTACTATCGATTCAAAACTGCAGTGGGGCGCGCACATTAGTACTCTTTCGGGTAGGTTAAGTTCAGCTGCATATGCAGTAAGGAAAATAAGGCAGTTAACCGATGTTGCCACAGCTAGGCTGGTATACTATGCTTATTTCCACAGTATTATGTCTTATGGCATGCTGCTGTGGGGATCAGCAGCAGACGTTGACTCAATTTTCATATTACAAAAGAGGGCAATCCGCGCGATCTATAAAATGGGTCCTCGCGAGACCCTCAGAGAAAAATTTAAAGAGATCGATATACTGACTCTACCTTCACTTTATATTTTAGAATGTATTTTGTATGTCCGCAAAAATCGAGGGCTTTTCAAAACTAGAAGGGACTTCCATAATTTAAATACACGCAGTAAACACGAAATTGTATTACCCAAATTCAGATTAACGAAAACTAGCAAGTCTTCTCTTATAAACATTATACGCTTTTATAACAAGTTGCCAAAGTCAGTTATAGAACTGACCGATGGAAAGTTCAAAAATCACATCAAACGTGTCCTTAAAAGCATATTATAAAATCAAGGACTACGTTGAAGATAAAAATATTTGATTTTAGCTCCTTCTGCACATGCGGCTTCCCTGGTAACTCATAAACGGCACAAATATGTGGATGTCTCTAACTATTCTCAATCTAATTTTTCTTCATTTAATAAGACTTTTTACAATGGTTTTCAATTATCTTTATAGCCCTTTGCTAAGAATAGTTAAGGCACCGATAACAACATTTGTGCCACATGTTAAATTTAGTCTTGTTATATTTTGTATAGATTATTTTACCGATTGTTTTGTAAATGTGTGAACATTGTAGGCCTTCTAGATTTCTAGATTGTTAACATTTGTTAACATTTTATCTCGTTTTAATTTTTTTAATCTTTTGTTTATTTATTATATAATCATTTTTTGTTTTAGTTTCTTACGACTTATTATCAGGCCTGCGTTGTCCCCCCATCTAAGTACTGCTGTAACATGGAAATATTGTAAAACTAAACAATTTTTTAAAAGAGTAACCATGGATTTTGGTTCTTTTCCATAGGAATCGACCAACCCGAACCGTGCACATTTTGTCGACGTTTTATAAGTGCCTATGTAAGCCTATGTGAAATAAAAATTATTGATTTTGATTTTGATTTATACGTCAGTTTGAAATATGTCGCAGAATTACAGCTATGTTTTATGAAGTATAGGTAAATATACTGAAGTTCATAAACAATGAAAGCACAGAACATAGCTCTAACGAAAATTATTTTTTTTACTTTTCCAAGTACATTTTATAAGTTGGCCGAATTTTACTCGTAAACTTATAAAGCCTACTTAGCTTTGATAGTTTTCTTTTAAATTCGTTATATTATATACTACTTACAAACACATATTAGGTAGCGAAACTAGTCTTATTTTGATACATTACTAACAGTTTTTATTTCATTATACGTATCATAAACGCCCTAGAATATGTGTGTGATTATACTTTTACTCTATCGATATATCATTTAAGGGGTACATCCCTATGAAGAATATAATATGTCAAAACGTATCCATACATTTTTGTTATTCTTTTTATTTCTAAATTGGTAACTAGTAACACATATTGTTTAGGCAGTTGTTTCTTTCTGTTTATGTATGGAGAACTAATTTCATTGACACTTCCTGTTTAAAAGGAGCTCGTGGCTAAATAATAACAGCCGCACTGGTCAATCGTCAAGGTTAAGCAACGCTTGACGAGGTCGTTCCGTGAATGAGTGATCATTTCAAAATACCGAGTTTCCGTGCCTCAGAAAACACGTTAAGCCGTTGGTCCCGGCTGTCATTTGAAGATCTTTGACAGTCGTTACGGGTAATAGAAGCCTGAGATCTGACACCAGTCTTACCAAGGGGTATCGCGTTACCCAGTTACTGGGTTGTGGAGGTCAGATAGGCAGTCGCTCAACGTAAAACACTGGTACTTAGCTTCATCCGGTAAGACTGGAAGCCGACCCACAGACAGATGATGATATACTACTGCCTTGATTTTTTTTACATATCCAAAATCAACCATTTAGCTGACAGGGGCATTTTGTTAGAGTCTAGTTTCCCCCACACTTGATTCTAACAAAAATTAGCAATTTAAAGTTTAATTTTACGTAAACGCATCCCTGAATAATTACCTCTCTCACAAAGAGGATGCCTGTGTCCCAGCAGTGGGAACATTACGAGTATAAGGCTGATGATGAGGCATCCCTGAATCGAAAAATAGTTTTTACAAAACCGTAATATTTTTGAATTGCCTATCAAACGATACTCTACAACATGGGATGGACGAGAAAAACAACAAACCCCCTTTACGTGTACTGAAAGAGCATAATTCTTTTTTAGGGTTCCGTACCCAAAGGGAGAAACGGGACCCTATTACTAAGACTCCGCGGTCCGTCTGTCCGTCTGTCTGTCTGTCTGTCTGTCTGTCTGTCACCAGACTTTATCTCATGAACCGTGATAGCTAGGCAGTTGAAATTTTCACAGATGATGTATTTCTGTTGCCGCTATAACAACAAATACTAAAAACAGAATATAATAAATATTTAAGTGGGGCTCCCATACAACAAACGTGATTTTCTTGCCGTTTTTTGCAATAATGGTACGGAACCCTTCGTGCGCGAGTCTGGCTCGCACTTGGCCGGTTTTATGATATAGGGGAGCACTACGGAGAAGTTTTTGAATATTCAAACTTAAAGGGAGTGGTAGGGGGACAATTTATTTCCATGAAAAGTCTAATATCTTGTGGTACTCGTAATACGTTTATATTTGACATACCACACTAAGCTAAGTAATTCTACTATAATACTTTTCTACTCAGTTTAGGTTCCGTATGGTGTCGGACGTAAAGAATCTCACCATCCCATATCTTCCCGTGGGTGTCGTAAGAGGCGACTAAGGGATACACCAGAGAATGGGCAGCAGCGTTCTCTGTGCTCTTCAACAACAAACTGCGATCGCCAACCCGCCTGCCAAGCGTGGCGATTTAGGCAAACCCCCCCAAACCAAATGAATAGCACAAATAAAAAACGGCCCCGAGTACCCGGCAGCCCGTAGCGGTCGAGGCGATGGCGTGGCAAGGGGTGCGAAGAATCCCCGGAGTGAACCCGGCTACCCCAATAAACACCGACGACTGGCCCTGGCAACATACAACACGCGAACACTCCGGACCGAAGAGAAGATAGCCAAACTCGAGGAAGAATTGAAGCAGGTTGCGATGGAGTATTATAGGGTTATCTGAAGTCCGAAGAGAGGGGGAGGACTCGATAATCCTCAAATCCGGTAACCTGCTCTATTTCCGAGAGGGTGACCGGCAGTCCCAGGGTGGTGTGGTGTTTATCGTCCACAGTTCCCTTGTGAACAACGTGGTGAAGATCGAGAGTGTGTCGACCAGGGTGGCGTACCTTATACTCAGAATATCCTCGAGATATTCGCTGAAGGTCATACAGGTCTACGCCCCGACCTCGGCACACCCCGACGACGAGGTAGAGACCATGTATGAGGATATCTCTATAGCCATGCATGGTTTCAAAACTCACTTCACCGTTGTCATGGGGGACTTCAGCGCAAAACTGGGCAAACGAGACGAGGATGAGCTGCAAGTGGGGCAATTTGGAGTTGGACGTCGGAACCACCGGGGTCACCTACTGGCCAGTTTTATGGAGAAGAAGGGCCTCTACATGATGAACTCCTGCTTCAGAAAGCGTGAGCATAGGAAGTGGACCTGGCAAAGCCCCGATGGTGCAACAAAAAACGAGATCGACTTTATCATGTCAACCAAGAAGCAAATGTTCAATGATGTCTCTGTGATCAATTCGGTGAAAACCGGGAGCGATCACCGAATGGTAAGAGGCACATTGAACATTAATATCAAGCTTGAAAGGTCTCGACTGATGAAATCAACGCTCCGTCCAGCACAGATCCAGATCCAAAACCCCGAGAGCTTTCAGCTCGAACTCCAGAATCGTTTCGAGTGCCTAGGGAGCTCCGTGGACGAATACAGCGACGGGTTCGTGGAAGCTGTCCATACGGTCGGGTCTAAGTTTTTCAAGACCCGCCGTACAGATATAAACAAAAAGCTCTCTGATCCTACTCTCAAGCTTATGAAGGAGAGGCGTGAGATGATCCTGCAGTCTTCAGACGATGCGTTGAAATGCAGCTTAATAGACGGATCTCAAAGTCCTTGAAAAGCGACTTCCGCCGCTATAATACTGAGCGTATTAAAGACGCAATTGAGCGGAATAAGGGCTCCAAGGTCTTTGCAAGAGATCTGTCTATTGGGCAGAGCCAGCTCACGAAACTGAAGACCGACGATGGCAGGATCATATCCGCCAAACCGGAGCTTCTGAGGGAGATCGAGAAATTCTATGGGCAGTTGTACACGTCAACCAGTAAACCCGTCGCGAATCTAGTAAAAGACCCTAGAGCTAGATTGACCCGTCACTATACCGAAGACATACCGGACGTTAGCCTGTACGACCTGTACGGCCGAACTCCTGAAGGCGGGTCTTCTTCTTTTCGATTCGATGGCACATTTAATTAGATTATCTGGGCCCAGTAGGCGGCCACGCTTATTGCAGCGTCAGAAGCACCGTACAGGTCTTCCAGGGTGCAAGTGAATGGACAGCCAGGACACTCCAGCAAGTGGGACATAGTCTGTACAGGGGCACCACACTCGCACCGAGTGTTGGACGAATCAATAATCCCCCATTTCGCCAAATTATATTTGCAGCGGCCCACCTGGGTACGTAGCCGATTCAATGCCTTCCATACAGGCCACTGCAATTCATGACCAAGGGGCAGATGTTCCTTAGGCTCAACAAAGTCATGGGGTGGTGGGCACTTCTCCACCCACAGCTTTCCCCTCTCCTCAGGCGGCCTGCCTTGGATTGCCTGTGTAGTACGCAAGAAACTCCTACGACTCTTCAATCTTCCCAGAGTTGTTGAATAGTTGTAGAGAGGATGTCGGGAATCGGATTCCTGGTGCTTTTTTTCCATCGCACATGCGACATCCCTTCGTATGGCAGGTGGTGCTATGCCTGCTAGCGGGTAGAGCTTATTAAGAGGAGTTGGTTTTAAGCAGCCCGATATTATCCGACATGTCTCATTTAGGGCTGTGTTTACTTGTTTGGCATGAGTGGATCGGTGCCACACCGGGCACGCAAACTCGCCAGCAGAGAAGCATAGAGACATACCAGTTGTGCGGAGAACATCGGGTGCCGCTCCCCAGTTGGTGGAAATAAGGCGACGGAGTAAGCTATTACGGTTCCCGACTTTCTGCTTTGTGACGTAGCAGTGTGACTTTTATGTTAAGGCCCTATCCAACGTCACTCCCAGGTATTTGGGGTTCGAGCAGTGTTCGACTTTAGTTCCCCGCCACGAGATGGCGAGTGTCCGATTGGCATGCAAGTTGCGAAGGTGAAATGCGCACGACTGTGTCTTGGATGGGTTGGGCCGCAGAGCATTGCGGTCATAATATTCTCCCAGTAAGTCGAGTGCCATTGTCAGTGTGTGTTCCACGGCTTCAAAAGTCGCTGCTTGCGTTGCTAAGGCCAAGTCATCCGCATATAGGAAACGCTCCGTGTGTTGTGTGGTGGGCTGGTCGTTCGTGTAGATGTTAAAAAGCGTCGGCGCCAACACACTGCCCTGAGGGAGACCGTTTTTTTGCCGTCGCCATCTACTCTTGGTGGACTGGAAGCACACCTGGAAACGGCGGTTGTGCAGGAGTTCACTCAGTATGCGTACAAAACCCTGGTCCTTAGTAAGGCTCCTGACGTTCCCGAGCAGTCTTTTGATATTAATGGTGTCGTAAGCTGCCGCAAGATCAACAAGTACGACACCAGAGACTCTGTTAGCTTCGTACCCATCCTCTATATATTCTGTCAGTCGGAGAACCTGGCTAGAACAAGACTTACCAGGTCTGAATCCTGCTTGCTCAGGGATTAGAGCCGAGTCAATTTCTGCTGTGAGGCGGTTTAATAGAAGTCTTTCAAACAGCTTATTTATTTATTTATTTATTTATATACACTTTATTGTACACCATAATAAACAAGAAAAAGAAACTTAATACTAAAAACATACAATGGGCGGCCTTATCGCATACCGCGATCTCTTCCAGGCAACCTGGAATGGACAGAGATTACCTGGACATGACATGGGGTTGTCATTGGTGCGACAATACCAACAATGAACATAATGTAATTACAATAATATTTTCTAGAAACACAAATAAATACATATGCTAAATAATAGATACATAAATACATACATACAAATATATAAGCAATGAAAATAAATGATTTACGATATTCAAAGCACATTATGTCTAAAAACAAAGAGCACAATCACAGCGATAGGTAATGTTCTTTGATGAGTTTTTTAAATACAGGCAACGACTGAGCACGTTTAATTGGGTCAGGCAATGAATTCCACAGACGAGCAGCCTGGACAGTAAAGGATTTATCCATGAAAGTTGTGGAATGCATTGGCATTCTAAGTCGCAAGTTATCTGATGACCTTAGAGATTTCGTGTGGGAATCGCAGATAAACTGAAAACGATCTTTGAGGTAAAGAGGTGTAGAAGGAGTAAAGAGCACATTAAACAAAAGAGAAAGAATGTGAGCATTCCGGCGAAGGCGAATTGGCAACCACTTGAGCTTTACACGAAATTCTGAAACATGGTCACATTTGCGCAAACCAAATATGAACCGTATACAAACATTTTGAAGCCGCTCAAGTTTATCGAGTTGTTCTTGAGTAAGGTCAAGATAGCTGGCATCAGCATAATCAAGGATGGGAAGAAGAAGAGATTGTGCAAGCGCAATCTTAGTGGCAGTCGGAAGAAAATTACGCAGTCTCCTCAAAGTTGCAGCAGATGAAAACAACTTACGGCTGACTTCTTGCAGTTGAGCAGTCCAAGAGAAGTCCTTGTCGATGAAAATCCCCAAGTTTCTAACTTTCTCACTGAAGGGAATAACTGAATTGTCAAACATAACTTGGGGAAGACACGTCCAGTCGATCCTAGAAACCATTCTATATGTGTGACATAATAGAGAAATGGGCCGGTAGCTTTTGGGGTCGTCGGAGGGCTTACCTGGTTTTGGTAGTGCAATGACTTTGGTCTTCCTCCATAATTTGGGAATGTTTGCAGAAGCCATGCAGTTATTAAAGAGTGCCAATAGCCACGATACAGCCAAAGGCCCCAGGTGTTTTATCTGATCAACAGTTATGTCATCGACGCCAGCTGCCTTGCCATTTTTCAACGCCTCGATGGCCGGAATGATGTCTGTGAGAGTAAAAGACTTGCTGATTTTATTAGAACTTTCAAAGGCATTAACAGACCGTTTGGCCCTTGGAAGTTTATGGGGAGGCTTTCCGTTGAGTAGCAGCTGTTGGGCTATTTTATTGGCTGTAACGAAGCCCTGGTTGACAGGGTCCGGAGGGTCTCCAGTAAGTTTATGTATTGTGGACCAGGCTTTCTTACTGTTGTGGGTCATGTTGGTGTCTGTTACTGTAGTGATCCATTTTTGTTTACGGGTTTCACCCAACATGAACACCAACGCATCCCCAGCAGCAATTGTATCCTCAGAAAAGGGGTCATTCTCGTAAAGGTCTTCGTAGGTCTTAAGAAGATCCACAGATTCTGGAGTAAGGCCGGCTATGTATGGTGTGTGGCAGCCTCTAGGTATGCATTGACGTGACACATTCCATATGGTATCCACAAACTGATCATAGTTAGAAGGTTTAGGTTCTGTGTCTCGTAAATTGGCATCCACATCGGTAGAGAATTTTTCCCAGTTTGCCTTCGAAAAGTTAAAGCGTGCTTTATAGGGGACCTGTCGGGGCTTAATTGCCGCTCTAATCTCACACGTGATGGGCCTGTGCTGTGTGTTTGGGATTGGTTGGAGGACGAGTTTAGAACACAAAGAGTTTATATTAGTACTGACGAATACCAAATCTGGGTTGTAGCCACGATTCCAACGTCGACTATTAAAAGATGCAGGTTGCTTGGCATCGTGTATGAGTGATAGATCTGATGCATCAGCCCACTCCTCAACTAAATTGCCGTCTGCGTTAGTGTCGCGGTACCCCCAGGAAATACTATGACTATTGAAGTCACCAACAACTACTTTAGTCTGTTGGTTGTCAAAATTAGGTGGTTTGTGAAAGTCAAAAGGTTGGTTAGGCGGCTTATAAACTGAAGTGATTGAGCAAGTACCTAGATCCACTGTAAGAATTTCCGTGCAATTTTCATTACTCCAGGTTGCGGACAGAATAGTTACGCAGGGTTTGGCAAAAATGGCGCTTCCGTATTGTGTGTGAGGAATCTCCAGAGCAAGATTCATTCCGGGGATATGTGGCCTTAGATGTTCGGTACCACGATGAGTTTCCTGGACACAGAGAATGTCACAGTCTATATTCTGACATAGTTGAGACAGCAACTGAGACTTGTTTTCAGAGAATCCTTCGATGTTAATTGAGGTAATAATAAGGGCGGGCTTTGAAAGCTTGTGGTGGATGTCTTTAGAGGTGACTCTTTTGTTATATTTTGGCCTTAATAAGGGGCGTTGATCATAGTTCTGACTAGAACCGTTTAGATGTGCCATCGTGGTGAAAGGATTGGTCAGCTAGACTCTGCGTTACCGAGTGCTAGCTGTCCAGGGTGCGCCGGGCGTTTGGAATCGCAGTACGATTAAGATTAACGCCACTCGGGGAGGCTCCTTTCATGCACCCCAAAGAAGAAAGAAGGCGGGTGCCAAAGAAGGCGGGTGGAAAACCAATACTTAAGGCCCTTCAGAAGCTGTTTGGTGCCGTCATACTCGAGGGGAAAACGCCACAGGCATGGTGCAGGGGTGTGGTGGTACTCTTTTTCAAGAAGGGTGACAATGCCCTGTTGAAGAACTATAGGCCCATCTCACTTCTTAGCCATGTCTACAAGCTGTTTTCAAGAGTCATCACGAATCGTCTCGCGCGCAGGTTTGACGATTTCCAGCCTCCCGAATAAGCCGGATTCCGAAAAGGCTTTAGCACCGTAGACCACATACATACGCTGCGGCAGGTTATACAGAAGACCGAAGAGTATAACCTGCCTCTCTGTTTAGCGTTTGTGGACTACGAGAAAGCCTTCGATTCAATCGAGACTTGGGCTGTACTGCAGTCTCTCCAACGGTGCCAAATCGACTACCGGTACATCGAGGTGTTGAAGTGTTTGTACAAAAAACCGGCCAAGTGCGAGTCGGACTCGCGCACGAAGGGTTCCGTACTTGGTAAATTGCGGTTTACGATTTATGACGTATTAAAAAAAACTACTTGCTAGATCTCGTTCAAACCAATTTTCGCTGGTAGTTTACATAGTAATGTACATCATATATTTTTTTTAGTTTTATCATTCTCTTATTTTAGAAGTACAGGGGGGGGGACACACATTTTACCACTTTGGCAGAGTCTCTCGCGCAAACTATTCATTTTAGAAAAAAATGATATTAGAAACCTCAATATCATTTTTGAAGACCTATCCATAGATACCCCACACGTATGGGTCTGGTGAAAAAAAATATTTTTAGTTTTAGTTTCAAGTATGGGAACCCCCAATATTTATTATTTTATTTTTATTTTTGTGTAAAAATCTTAATGCGGTTCACAGAATACATATACTTACCAAGTTTCAGCAGCATAGTTCTTATAGTTTCGGAATAAAGTGGCTGTGACATACGGACGGACAGACAGACAGACAGACAGACAGACAGACAGACAGACAGACATGACGAATCTATAAGGGTTCCGTTTTTTGCCATTTGGCTACGGAACCCTAAAAACGCCACCATGTCAGTCCGACTTCAGGATCAGGCCTCGGAACCTATCTTTCTGCAGCGAGGTGTGAGACAGGGAGACGTCATATCTCCGAAACTGGTTACCGCTGCACTGGAGGATGTCTTCAAGGTTCTGGACTGGAGAGGGCTAGGCATCAACGTCAATGGCGAGTACATCACTCACCTTCGGTTTGCCGACGATATAGTGGTCATGGCTGAGACCATGGAGGACCTCAGTATAATGTTCGATGACCTCAGTAGAGCTTCCAAAAGAGTGGGTCTTAAAATGAACATGGACAAAACCAAGGTTATGTTGAATGCCCATGTAACAGAACTTGAACTATGACTCTATTACTATAATGACTCTACACTCGAAGTTGTGGAAGATTATGTCTACTTGGGACAAACGATCCAGTTGGGTAGGGCCAACTTCGAGAAAGAGGTCAACCGTCGAATCCGACTCGGCTGGGCAGCGTTCGGGAAATTGCGCGGTGTCTTCTCGTCCAACTTACCACAGTGCCTCAAGATGAAGGTCTATGACCAGTGTGTGTTGCCAGTGATGACCTATGGCTCTGAGACGTGGTCGCTCACAATGGGCCTCATCAGAAAGCTTACAGTCACGCAAAGGGCAATGGAGAGGGCTATGCTCGGAGTATCCTTGCGTGATCGAATCAGAAATGTAGAGATCCGCAAGAGAACCAGGGTTACCGACATAGCCCGAAGAATTGCCAAACTTAAGTGGCAGTGGGCAGGGCACATTGCTCGCAGAACGGATGGCCGATGGGGCAGAAAAGTTCTGGAGTGGCGACCGCGAACCGGAAGACGATGCGTTGGAAGGCCTCCCACCAGGTGGACCGATGACCTGGTGAAGGTTGCGGGGATTCACTGGATGCGAGACGCACGGGACCGGTCAATGTGGCGACGCTTGGGGGAGGCCTATGTCCAGCAGTGGACGTCTTTCGGCTGATATGATGATATGATGATGATGACTCAGTTTATGTCTATTATATTATTATTATTTTTTTTATGCACCTGCCATGCTATCTCTCTACCGCCCTTCGTTGACTGGTGGAGAATGCCTCAGGTATTAAGTCGGCCTATGCACTTTTATGTTGCATCAAGTTTTAATAAATAAATAAGTTATGTTAAAGTTTTTTTGAAGTATCTTATTTCACAAGGCTTCTTTTTTATTTAAAGGAACACTAAGAAAGAAGGGGTTTTCAGACATTGCCTTTAAGGTGTCGAAAATGTGGATTTTTATGTATAATCACATTTTTGCCAAATATACTTGACACTTGGCTCATTTTATCCAAAATAAAAAACAAAGTCCGACATTATTACATTTACCGACTTAAAAAAAACCGGCCAAGTGCGAGTCGGACTCGCGCACGAAGGGTTCCGTACCATTATCGCAAAAAACGGCAAAAAATCACGTTTGTTGTATGGGAGCCCCACTTAAATATTTATTTAATTCTGTTTTTAGTATTTGTTGTTATAGCGGAAACAGAAATACATCATCTGTGAAAATTTCAACTGTCTAGCTATCACAGTTCATGAGATACAGCCTGGTGACAGACAGACAGACAGACAGACAGACAGACAGACAGACGGACCGCGAAGTCTTAGTAATAGGGTCCCGTTTTTACCCTTTGGGTACGGAACCCTAAAAAAGAGGTAATCAATTCGACTGTATTTATTTTTGTGTGTGTTCCTTCAGAACTTTTGACAAAGTGAACCGATTGCTGCAATCGCATGTCTGTTTATTATTAACACAATTTCATAACATATCATCACGCCAATACGCTCTACATGGGTACGCAAATGTTAACAGTTTTCCCTGGTACACTCTCATTCCACCGGTTTCGTTCATGTTTTATGTTATTCGGGTAATCTCTTCTGGCATCACAGTGGGCATTATAGGTAACTTTTAAAGAACTTGTCCAATATGTACCACTACAAGGTGAAAAATTAAAAATACTTTTTACAAAAAAAAAACAACCGACTTCCAAATAATAACACGACAAAGTGAAAAATAGCTTAAATTTCGGCAGTCGGTGTCAAAACACGAATAAACGAAAACAGGAACACACAAAAATAATATTTCGCAAGTCGATGTCTTTGGTACTATCTTATTTTTATCGTTTTTCAACACCGACTTCCGAATCGAAAGTTATTTTTGCACTTTTTATTAGTGTTTTGCTTTAGAAGTCAGTTTATTTTTTGGGAAAAAGTTATTAAAAAATATCTCCAAAAGACGATTCATAGGCTGTTCAAATTTATAAGAAAAGTCCTATTTCTTAGGACAAACCAAATCAAACAATCGCACAAAGTAAATAATCAAAGTAGACATTATTATTTTTACAAAACTACCCTCCAAACAGGGTTACCGGGTGTTAAAGTTTTTTTGAAGAATCTTACTGCGCGATCTTACTAAGATAAACGAAAAAAAAGAAGCGAAAGTGAACAACATAATTATTTGTGCTGTTTAAAACTCTACTCTCAACGAGGCAGGAACGGGTTATTAAGTTTTTATTGAATGATTTTACTGCGTGGCGGTAACCTAAACATAAGTATTCTTTAAGTCAAATAACGCGTCGTTACAAACCAGTTTTTAAATATCCTTGTGGGGAAGAAATAATTAGTTAAATGTTGATAAAGAGTTGCTGTTTGCTGTTTTCCGTAACGATTTTAAGCTTTGTTAAGTCATTAGTCCGCCTTGTCGGAGTTCTTTCAACGCTACATTTTTTTGGTATGCGGTTCCCATTTCACTGTCTTTCAGCCCCATCGGCCATCCGTTCTGCGAGCAATGTGCACTTCTCACTGACCTTAAGTTTGATCATTTTTCGGACTAATGTAAGTCGGTTACCGTGGTTTTTAGGGTTCCGATCCCCAGAAAGAAATAAAGAAAACCTTATAGTATCTGTTAGCGACGCGCACAATAGTTTAAGAAATTAGTAATGTAGATACATCCCTAGTTATAAGTAAGCTATAGAGGCGGGTCACACTATGAAAACCCCGCCACCGACAGTTTGCCTCTAAACGCCGATCTAAATCATAATTCATCAAAGCTCCAGAGTCTTGAACATCGTCGCCTAGTTGCCAGCCTGTCGGTGTTTTATCGTTTACATTTCGGAGAGTGTGCGATGGAATTGCACGATATAATTCCTCCTAGCCCGTTTCATCATCAGACTACCAGACGTACGGCGATGCGCCATCGATACATGGTAGACATCCCACCCATACGCACAAAACGTTTTGGAAACAATTTTATTATGCGTACAGCTAAGGAGTGGAATTCCCTGCCGAAGTTTGTGTTTCCCGATAGCTACAATCTAGGGGTCTTTAAGTCAAGAGTAAATAGGTTATTTCTAGGCAAGCGTGTTTCACCGTCGACCACATCATCGCTTACCATCAGGTGAGATTGTGGTCAAGCGCGAGCCTATAGGTTATAAAAAAAAAAGTCTCAGTGTGCTCATGCGGCTGAGCAAACTGAGCTGGGGTACGTTGTTTGCACAAATTGAGGAGCTGTTCCGGCGTGAAGTACCTTCTCACCTTTGCAAGGATACCTAGCTTTTTGGCAGTCAGCTGAGCCTTTGCCTCAATATAAGGGCCAAAATTGAGAGTAGATGTCAACGTAACGCCAAGAAGCTCAAGATGTTCAGTTATTGGCACGGTCGCATCTCGGAAAGTTGGAGCCGGGTAAAATTGGCTTTTTTTAGCGGAAAAAAGACACGCCTGGGTTTTAGCAGCACTAAACCTGACCAGATTGGCATCGCCCCATTCGGAGACTGCCTGCAAGGACAAGTTCAAGCGCTCCACCATAGCTTCCCGGAGAGACCAGATCTGAGGCCTGGTAGCACGATCGTTGGACAAGTATCTCTCAGCAACAGTGCTGTCGTCTGCATACCCAAAGGTACCGGGTTTTAGCAGATCGTTAATGTGCAGCAAGAATAAAGTTGCTGAGAGTTCCGACCCCTGAGGGACCCCGGCATTGATATCCAATTGGTTCGACGAGCAGCCATCGATAACCACTCGAATGGACCGATCTCTCAGGAAGTCTGCAATCCAATCACACAGACCAGGTGCCGGGTTTTAGCAGATCGTTAATGTACAGCAAGAATAAAGTTGCTGAGAGTACCGACCCCTGAGGGACCCCGGCATTGATATCCAATTGGTCCGACGAGCAGCCATCGATAACCACTCGAATGGACCGATCTCTCAGGAAGTGTGCAATCCAATCACACAGACCACCGGGCAAACCGAATGAAGGAAGCTTACCAATAAGGCTTTCGTGCCAGACCCTATCAAAAGCCTTCGAGATGTCGAAGGAGACGGCAAGCGCTTCCCCGTGCCTCTCGATGACCTCACTCCAGATGTGAATGGCATATGCTAGAAGATCCCCAGTAGACCGATTTCGGCGGAAGCCGTATTGGCGGTCACTAAGGATCTCGTTAGTTTCTAGGTATGCCAGGAGCTTCGTGTTAAGTACACGCTCCATACTCTTACAGAATATGGACGTTACAGAGATGGTTCTGTAGTTGGCCGGGTCAGCTCGACTACCCTTGGGCACGGGCTATACGAAAGCTAGCTTCCAAGCATTCGGCACTTTTCCAGTCTCATACGAAAGGCGGAAAAGGCGTGTCAAGATCGGAGACAGTTCAGGCGCACAGGTTCTGAGAACTATTGCTGGTATTCCGTCCGGGCCACTAGCCTTGTTCACGTCGAGGTTGCGCAGTACCTTACGGACGTCCTTTTGATGGATACGAATGTCCGACATACTCGTCTCGCATCCATCTGGATAAGGAGGGGGCCGCGCGTCACCAGGGTTCAGACGTGAAGATTCCGCAAAAAGAGAGGCAAATAAATTAGCCTACTCCTCAGCGGAGTGGGCCAGCGACCCGTCGAGTTTCAGCAGTGGTGGTAGTGAGGGACGGCTGAAGTTCGACTCGACTGACATAGCCAGGGACCAAAACGCTTTACTACCTGCTGGGTAAGAACCAAGTTTGGCCCCTATTCAACCAATGTGGTCGAACCGAGCCCCTCTCAACACCATCTTGCAGGACTTGTCAGCCCTGTTGTAGGCTTTCTTCCTTTGACCCACGTCACTCACTTTGCGCAAACGAGCGTCAACCCATGCCAGATACGCCTCATGTTTAAGCGCGTCGGCGCGATGACATTCGGCGCCAAACCATGGCCGGTCAACATGGGTCATTGTAACGTCAGAAAACGGAATGTAGTACTCCATTTCCTGACGCAACACATCCGTCACGACGTCCGCGCACGCCGAAGGATCATCCGAAGAAAAGCAAGTAGGCTGCCATGGATAGCATGCAAAGAAAGATCGCATGCCATCCCAATCTGCTGACCTGTACCGCCAAACCCGCCGGGTGCCTCTTGGGCTGGGATCGGGCGGGGAGTAGATGGACACAGACTTCACCAGACTATGGTCGGAACTACCCAAAATTGAAGTTATCGACACAGAGTATCGGTCTGGCTCTGTTGTCAGCAGAAGGTCCAAGCAATTGGCCGTGTGCGAATCAACATCCGGCACCCTCGTTGCCCCCTGGACCTGCTGGGTAAGGTTAAGCGCAAGCGCAAGCTTACGCATCTCCCGTCCAGCAAGCTCAGTGCACTGGTATGGGAAGAGCCACTCCTGGTGGTGGGCATTAAAGTCCCCCAGTAACACTAATTGGGCGGAATGGTACCGCTGCTGTGCCGCATCAGCCGCCTCACTGAGTTACTCTGTGAGCCTGGTTGTCTCCTGATCTCCGCTGTGCGAGTGGTAGACACAGGCGTAGATAATTTTATCCAGACCTGTGTCCACTAGAGCCCACAGCGTCGAAAATCTTGGGTCCTCAAGGTTACGGAAACGCCGATAGCAAGTGTTGTCACGGGCGTACATACACACTCCCGCGCGCGGTTTGTAATTGTGCTCCAGGGTAAACCCTGGGTAAGATAGATACGAAACGTCTAACGGACTCGCTATCTGCGTCTCCGTAAGGAAAAACAGCGCTGGTTTTTCAGTCTCTAGGTGGTAGTGGACTGCAGAGAGATTTGAGTGCAGACCTCTAATTTTGGTGAGGTGCACTTTGTTGGGGAGGGGGTGCAGCTGCTGTTTAAATCCTGTATTCTTTTTCCTTGGCATGTTCAGGGTTAGAAGAGTGAATGAAGGAGTCGACCGCATTGTGTAACTTCACACCTAATGAGAAACTATGGAGGCTCCGGAAATGCCTACGAGGGCAAGCGAAGGATGCAGTCACCGCTTTGTTCATAAGCGCCATGTCACCTGACAAAGTGATGTCGACGTTGGAGCTACGGTTTGGTAACCCTGACACCATAATTTCCAGAATAATTCGTGATATTAAAAAGCTTCAATCAATACAACTGGATTATTATAAAGATACCGTCGAGTTTTCGGTGAAAGTGCCAAATATGGTGGAAGCAATACAAGCAGTCGGTCGAGACGAGTACCTATACGGTACCAACATTGTGTCAATCATTCTCTCCAAGCTGCCCACAGTGCTTATCTCCAAGTGGTCCGACTATAGCTTAAAAATGATCTCTGAAGGAAAGAGACCCAGGTTAGTTATTTTATCTAATTTTCTACATGAGGAAGTGGTAAAGATTTTCACCACTGCAAGTATTTTCACTACATTTCGGAATGATCAAAATCTGAAAAGTAAAACAATACATAAAACGGCCTCACGCACACAAACCGTACTTGTTCAAGACGAAGAACGTAACGCTAATTGTTTGTTTTGTCACTCAGTGGTACATCATAGTCTCAGCGAATGTAAACAATTTAAGAAAGCATTACGGTGGCAACATGTAAAAAAACACGGTATATGCTACAAGTGTTTAAAATCCAAACACGATAGAAAAACGTGTTCAGCTCCTGTGTGTGTAAATGATGGCTGTAATGAACAACAACATCGTCTCCTGCATTATTCTACGAGTAAACAACATGAACGCGCCGGCGATAACAACAATACATCGGCTTCGAGTGCCACGCCGTCGGCTAACGTGCAACGAGCCGAGCCTACTGTGTCTTCGGAAACAATAACATACATTAACGCGAGTGACAATAAAGTGTTATTGAAAGTGTTACCTATTCGTGTGCACGGCCCTAATGGTATCGTAAATGCCACCGCACTGCTTGACGACGGGTCAAGTGTGTCACTAATAAGGGCGGGCCTCGCCGCGCTCGCCGGGCTGCGCGGCCGTCGCGAGACGCTGACGGTGCGCGGAGCGTGGACTAATGATTCGATGGTATGCGAATCTACGGTTGTGAATGTGGACATTGCTAGCTTTGATGATATGTTACATAATAATATAAGAATGCGTTGTGTAAAGGAATTAAGTTTGCCTATCCAAAAGTTATCTGTTATAGAGTAATAAGTATTCTCATTTAAATAATATTAAAGATAAATTGTGTACGCCGGCGGTGGCCTGGGCAGCCCCAGGCCACCGCCGGCGCCACCACTTGCGCTGAGGTCGCCCTGACCATCGTGGAGAATGAGAAGGTAAGTGACACTTCATCACATGATAGTCTACTTCAAGAAATCCTTGATGAGGTCCGACGCTCGTTTGCATTGGATGCTATGGGTGTGTCTGGCAAGCCGCGCCAGAACGTTGACGATTTGTGCACCATCGATCAGCTTGAGCGATCAGCGTCGCTCGTTAACGGACGCTGGTACATTAGCTTACCTTGGAAGGAGGTAGTTCGCCTCGTATCATGACGCACTGAAACGGATAAAAGGTATCGAAAGGAAAATGGGAAAGGATACCGGTTTTGCTAAAAGATATAAGGAGCGCGTTCATCATTTGTTGGAAAATGATTACGCGTGGGAAGTAGTGGTAAATGGCGTCACATCGAATACGTGGTACCTACCTCATTTTGGTGTTGACAATCCAAACAAAAGTAAACTTCGGCTGGTCTTCGACGCTGCAGAAAAGGTAAATGGTTCTTGCCTCAATAATTATTTACTTACTGGACCTGATCTGCTGTCATCGCTATAATGCTGCGTTTCAGAAAAAATAAAATTGCAGTAACGGGTGAAATAAAGGACATGTTTCCCAGGGTGACACGCCAAGGATCAGCACGCACTAAGGTTTCTGTGGAAAAATAGTCCTACAGAAAACATCAAAACGTATGTCATGACATCTTTGATCTTCGGCGCTAATTCTCAAAGAACTTGGCGATCGGGTATCCTTCCAACATGATTCGCGTTTTCTACTTAAAGATTTTGGAACATACTGATGGCTTATAAAAGGGAAACAACTAACCCTGATACTATTAAGGAGCTTCACGAATTAACTCTGATCAATATCATAAATATCAGATTATCAACAGTAACCCTTTACTGTCGGTCACTAACTCAGTTTTCATGTAAGAAAAACAATCGCGTGATCTACTGTTATCATAATATTACTTTGAAAGTAAGCAAGTGAATTCAGATCTGAAGACGGTGGTTGTACATCGTTACGCAACAAGATCCGTCCTGAATACACGCAAATGACCAGTACCGTTACTAACTCGATACAATTACGATAGCCCAACGACATTACTAACTCGCTTTGCCACTGAAAACGACTAGTTATTCAGTCATTTTGGATATCTCATCTCCTTCTTATGGGATATCTCATCCTAAAGTTCGTACTGAACCAAATGTTGAAACTAGGAAAGTACTAACAACCCAATAGGTAACTTATTAGCTACTTGCTTTTTACCAGGTGTGTCTTAATTACCTAGTGATAGTGCTAGGGATGGCCACTACCAACCAATTCAGTGTTCCAACATGAACACTTAAAACTCGAAATAGCATCTCATCACTAGAGAATATTCGACTTCACTATCAAAATAAAATGGAAGCGACTCACCGAGTATTCCATTCCAAACTTGCGCACGTTCGTACCGTTCGGCTAAGATCAGCAAACTGCTTGCATGCTGTTCTTCTTAACCTCTCAGATGTTGACACGTCAACCTTCGCGCTCAGCATCTGAATCGCTAGCCTTCAGCAGAGGCTTCAGGCTGCGACACAATATGGTATCTGAAACATGAAAAATATTACGAGAGTATAATGTTCACACGGTTATCTTAACCATACACAGCTTTGATGGAAATTAACCTGTGCATCGGTGTAGTAACCTAAACCAATCAATCTGCCTATCCATATGTATAAACGATTACTTTATGACAATTATGTTTCCTAATGTACCTGGTAAACAACAATAACTAACACCGGTCTACTCTCACGTATTATTCATTACGACTACTTTATTTATGCTCAAAACTTCTAAATCGTCCATCAGGTGGGTATATTATCGACATTAGCCTTTATAAATCCTTTATCACAAGACAAAATAAAATTTGTTGTTTAATAATATTTTTGCACTTATTTTCGGATATATTTAGTCAATCTACGTGTAGTTGACACTGTAGTATCATGATTTCCTTGAACGTTATGACGCCACCAACATGGCGACCAATTGTGGCTACGTTTCGAAATACATAAAGTCGTATTTTTTTTAAATTCAACTACCCTCTTAACCCAGAAACATTTCTCATAAAGTGAAAATTTTGAAATACTATCAATTAATACAAGAAAGATATCACCTCTTTTTAGTAGACTTCTCGGCGTGAAGGTGGTGGTGCAGCAGATGAAGCAGAAGTTGTCTCGGAATGTTCCTAGTGTTTCTTTGTATACCAGCAGCCCTCAAATGGATGAACTGGTTTCTTGCAGATTTTACGAACAATGATCTGCAATCACGAGAAATATGTGGTTTAATGCAATTGTATCACGTCGCAGATGAAAGCATACCTTGGTTGTTTAGCACAGGGTTCAACTGATATAACATCGGCGGGTTGTTAACTATATTTTGCTAATATAGCAAATCAGTTTGATTTGTGTTCTTGATGCTTGACCCGAGGGGTTCAGCTTGGTAAAACTATGATTTTATGCCACTGGAGCATTAGGAAAAATACTTGAAAGTAAACTTTATGACTTGGTACCATATTCAGAAAAAGATTTAGCTTGATTTGAAGTCTATTCAATACACACACAATTCCAATACACAATATTGAGACCTAAGTAAAAGGGCCAACATGTCTTTTGAGATTAGTAAAAGGGAAGCCAGAGATTGGATAGATATCTTATAGAGCTGGCTGTATCATAAAGGACTGAATAAGTCTCCCTGCATACAACAACCTACGCAAGAATGTGACAACGACGTCTTTTATATAAATTGTTACTTCGGTTGGGAACTTTCAAGAATATTTTCAGGTAAAAGCTTTGTTGAAATATTATGACTTACCATTCTACTGGCGCCTTATAAGATGTGCAGTCCCATGGGTAAAGGTCGTGAGTTGATGCATGTATGCTTGAAACTAAGAAACGTTTAGACCCTGTTAAGACACATAAAAATAAAAGAAAAGTAAATAGAAAAGTTTTATTTTTTCCAAATAATTTTTTAGTTGGCAAAAATATATTTTTACACAACAAACTCTCACTGCCGTACTCAAAAACATATAACGGTTACTCAAGCTCTTAGTATAGATTTCGTACTAAAAATCAATACTAAGGATCGCCTTAAATAACCGTTAACGGCTCTGAGTGCGGCAATCAGTATCACGATTTCAAACCCCCCAAAAGAAATAGCCTCAAAACTTGTCTCCACTGATTGAGAGACATAAAGCTACAGATAATCTGTCATATTTCTCCAGTAACATCATCAATATTAATGTGCAGCCTCTTCATTAACATTATAAATACAAGTCTTTTATTTTTGCTCATTTTATATATCAAAAATAAAACTAATATTATAAAGAGGAAATATTTGTATTTTTGTATATTTGTATGTAACGAATAAACTTAAAAACTACTGGACTGATTTCAAAAAATATTTCACTGTTGGAAAGCTACACTGTTCCCGGGTGACATAGGCTACTTTTTATCCCTGTATACCATCGGAAACGAGAACTACGCGGGTGAAACCGTGAGGCGTCCGCTAGTTTAAAATAGATATTTTCTTCAACTAACTGCCAATAATACAAATAACAACATCAAGTCCTCAAAAAATATATATCGCCAATACATGTGACCGGTCGCAAAGCTACAAATAACTATCATGTTTCTCCAGTGACATCATCAATGTTAATAAGATCTGGAACATTATTTTTTATGTAAACACTGTTTAGAATTATTATGACAAACCAATCAGCAGTAGCCTTATGAGGTGCGCAGTACTCATAACTGGCGTGGGTGTATGACAAGATGCACGAACGTAAATGAAGCAAAATGAGTATGTAAGGATCGTAGCAGGTGGCATTCTGTAGTTTCTGCCTACCCCCATCTGAAAATGGTGTGAGTTAATGTATGTATCTATGATTTAAAACTAAGAAACGTTGTAGACCCTGAACAGGAAACATAATGTAATTTATTTATATATCTTTTGTAAATAATAAAATTATAGAAATAAAAAGGAATTTCAACATTCAAAAATACATAGATCTACAAGACCCCAATCTCTTAATTCGATCCAAGATTGCCTTGCCAATATAGTAACAGAAAACCTATCACATCTTGAATAAATCTGAAACAAATCGAGGGCACGTCCCGACTTGAATAGCTCCAATCAATGAATACTACTAGGGACATTAATGTCAAAGTGCTCAGTACACTCGGCGTTTAGCGAAGAATCGGTGCCAAGTACTTTTTCGGGACCCGGTTCTCTAATTGCTCGACACAAAGATTTATGCACTCAATCGACAATGTGTTCAAAATTTTGTTTCGAATGTCCCAGTATTTTTGTTGCTTAATTTAGAGTGATTCGGTACTTCGAGCCGTATTTTTGGTCCTTCTCTCTTTATTTGCGTTGCTAACAATACTCCCAAATGATTCTTTGGATTCCGTTCGTCGTGGAATTTAAACAATGTCTCTTTTGTTTTACTGGGTTTTGACGAAAATTTATGTGTATTGCATATAATACGTTTATTTAGGGTTTTTCTCTTGATAATTCAATTTCCTATTAAAAGGATCACTATTTAGGTCAGAATTTCAGATTGTAATCTTTATATTTATCTGTAAAATATAATAAATGTGAAAGTCTATATATTAGCATATTGCTCAATCAATCACGGCTAAAGCGCTGAATAGATACAAATACCATGACCTTAATTGAGACATAGTACTTTTAATCCCAGTAGTACGTTACCGTGGAATGTTGTTTAGTTGTCTCACGGTAGTGTAGTATTTTTTTTTTTTATAAATTTTTATAGCCTGGTTGCAATAGTAAATTTATATGTATTTAAAAAAAAAAAAAATTAAATTATGGAAAAATTATTAAAATCTTTTTGGTATCAAAATTCTGACTGTGATTTGTTCGCGGGCGAATGGAAAAAGATGATGTCAGTATGTCTGGAGCTGCTCTTCTGGGACTCCCGTGCGAGACAGAGCCACAGAGGTGGTTTTTAGCGACATGCGATGTCAACTGGGTGAATCTTTAACTAAAGTAACTGGCATATCAGCCTTTTTGCTAAAATAATACAATCTAACTAATATTATAAATGTGAAGATTTTAATGGATGTGTGTGTGTGTGTTGCTCAATCACACTAGAACGGCTGAACGGATTTGGATGAAATTTGGCACAGAGATAGATTATAGTTTGGAATGGCACATAGACTACTTTTCATCCCGGTATTATGTTCCCCTGGGATGAAAATTACACATTTCACGCGGGCGAAGCCGCTGACAGAATAAGAATCAAAAACATGACACTAAAATGTGTACAGGCAACTGAATAAGAAAACAACGTTACCTATTTCCAATAAAATAGACTAGCAAAACGGTGGAGCAACTAATTAAGCAGGAAATGAGAAGCACGCGTGCAGACACAATGTGATTAAGTGTCGGAACCGTCTGAGGAGAATTTTGTTGAGAACTTGGCCCTAGACTCCTAAGTTGTATTGAATAGTGCGGTTCGGAGCGCACATTGCTTGTGATAGAGGTGGGAACAGAGTTTGGAGTTCTGCGACTTTGTCTTGTGTGCTTGGAATAAAGAGTGTTTTTCTGTATGGCATATAGTTCCACAGGCAAGAAATATAGGAACCGTTTAAGTGTGTAAAGCAACAAATTTTATCAAAATATCGATACGGCATAGACTGAATGTCGTTACGTATAATTTTCTTCTTCTTTTCGAGTTGAAAGCATTTCTAAATAATATTGTTATATTCATGCTAGTTATACTTTGGTAGAAAAACAATTTTTATGGAGCAAAGATTTGGAGTTATTTTCATCGTTACTCTCAAACTCTTAGAAAGTTATAAACATACCCATCAATTTAAAAAATTGCAAAGTTGACAGAATGAAACGGTGAATGATTATGCTGTTCTTCATAATTAGACGTTCATTTGAACAATATGTGATATTTACGAGTACTTGGAAACATATTGTATATTGCGATGTTTGAAGAAGCACATGTTTAATAGTAGATACAAATGCATATAAAATCTCTTGGCAATTCTAACTTTGGTTTTCTAATAAGATTAAATAAAGAATTTATTTTATATCTCTATGTCACCGCTTTATACAATTCCAAATAAAATACAGCATAGCAAATCTTTTGTAGCCATATTTCGTATGCGTGTATCGCGCCCACTTTTATTCTTTTTCCCTTGTGGAATAAATACATTACGTGCGAAAGAAAAACAGCAAGTTCTATGTGTTTGAACCTTCTAATGTTTTACAAGTAGATACTTGGCGAAGGCCTGGCAATTGAGATATTCACTTCGACGGCGACGGTGGGCGTGAATTTTAATTTCTGTGTGCTTTGAAAATGTCTTTGTAGCGTGAAGATTGAACTGTACCAAGAAGAATTTAGTTTGACTCTGCAGTACCTTCTCTTTTTATCTTAACTATCTTAATTACTTAATATTATAAGAAGAAATACCGATTGTTTTGAGTTTCTTCAGACGTGAAGGGTAATCTCTGGAACCATTGCACATATTTTTGTAAAAACCTTTCGCCGTTTGAAAATGATTATGACCCAAGTAAAACTGGGGTGTGCCATTATAACTAATAAATAACATACACACCTGTTTTCCAATTCACTTTAGATATTGGCAGAATAGTCGACATCGGCTTTGCTTGCCATACTCAATATAGAACAGTCTGGTTTCTTACTTTCTTGGTATCAAGCACAGGGTTATAGCAACATATCAATCGGTTAAAGAAAAATATCAGTATATAAATACTATAAAAGTATTGATATACTGATATTTTTCTCTAACCGATTGATATATTGCTGATGATTTATGATTAATTATCATTGTTTTATGTTTGGGTTTAGAGTTGTACTTTCTGCCTAGCCTTTTCCTTACTGTATTAGGGTGGCTCCCAGTCTCGTAATAATCTGTAGAAGTATAGAAACCTATTCCGAAAACTCATTATATTTTCACTTCTTTTTTAAAAAAAATCTCGGTTCTGGTGGGATGGGTAACGTACTTATATCGCAAAAAATGCAAGGTTCCTGTTTAATAGGATACGAAAAATACACCGACTAAATAACTAAAACACCACGATCTAACCTTCAAAACTTAAAGTGTCTTCGAAATCCTTTTCTATTATAATAACCCTGTAGCGAAATAGGTATGTTTGAAAATACACATTTATTTAGAATCACCAAAGGCATTCTCCTAAAACTTCAAAGGATGCCACAAAAAGTGTTTTATAGAAAAAGGAGTTTGCACGTGACAAAATTTATTTTCTCTGTTAAGTGTTTAATAAATAAATTTATAAAGTAACGCCGGAGGAAATACATGTATCTTATTGGTGATGTTCTTCAGAAAGGCCTGGTGCGCAGTACTCATAACCGTCGTGCTTATATGATTAGAATGTATGAACATAAATGAACCAAAAAAAGTATGTAAGGATTCTAAGTTCTATAGTATCTGCCTACACCAGTGGGCAAATTCACGAGTTTATGTATGTATTTATAATTATAAAGGCTTTTTGTGGGGATCTGGGGTCAGTGGGATGGTGTTAGGTTCGCCTTAGATTTGTATTTTGTTAGGCTGAATTAGATTTTGTATTTGGGTGTGGGTTTGCAGTTTAGGATAATGTTTGGGTACGATTTAAAGGTAAGAGATAAGGGGGAGAAATCTCGTATATTTAAAAAAACATTTGCATTCTGATCGCAGTCTCAATCTGACAAAGAAATATTTAATTGACTTTTATACACTTTTGACAATGATTACCGTCTAGATACCAACTTAACTTATAATAATACTTGTAATACAAATAATACTACTACGATACGTCGAATACGATAATATTTATTTAGAGATAGAGGCCACTCGCCATTGACCTGGTGGACTTATAATAGACAGAGAGCTTAAGCAAGCCCAATTGACAGAACGGACAGCCCGAGGACAACTTGGCGTAAGAAAGTAAAAATAATCGACTTAAAATAATGGGACCGGGGAGGGAAGACGAAAAAGACTTTAATCAACACCAGATTATGAAATACAAAAAGGAAAAACTAAAAAAAAAAACATACAATAGGTAGCATCGCATTCCGCGATCACTCCCAGGCAATAAACATTTTTTAAGTACGAAAATTGACTGTTAGATGTTTTAACATGGATTCGTTGATAATGAGCTTGTAAAATCATAGGAAACTTTGTGAGTCTTTGTATGTACGATATAAAAAAACGTAGCTTGTAACTCTTGATTTATCCATATATCTAAGAATTTGTGATACAATTTTCCTACAGTAAAGTAACGAAGTGAGAAGATTGCTCAATCGCAGTTGACAATAAATGTATGATAGGTATTAAAAATTGTAAGCATGTTAAGCTGTTGGTCCCTGCCGTCATTTGAAGATCTTTGACAGTTGTTGCTGATAGTCCGAAGTCAGGAAATCTGATACTACTTTTGCCATCGTGTTAGTTAGGTTGGGTTAGGTTGTGGAGGTCATATAGGCAGTCACTCCATGCAAAATACTGGTACTCAGCTGCATCCTAAGGCTAAAATGTATTAAAAATTTAATGATCTTCTATCCTTTGGTTGGTTTCACAATACCTCTATAAAAGGCTTCCACTCCATTGTGACAAAAATGGTCCTTCTCTCCGAAAAAATGTTTCAAAGCAATCGACGTTGAAGCCGGTGTAAAAGTGTGGAATGGCTTTAAATTGCTGTAAAATCGTTCGTGGATTGTGAACAATATTCCGTTTTCTTTCTGGGAAGTACAGATTAAGGCGAAAATATGAACATATTTAGTAGATTTCAACAGACTTTTTGTTGTATTTTTTGTATTCAAGTTCGACGCTGGAGATGTTAAAAATAAAAATTCATTAGTCCATTTAGAAAAAATGGAAACAAATAAAGTTATGTGCATAATATTAACGCTTTATATCTCGTGATATTATTAGCTGTGCTTGAGATATTATTATTATGATAGCAACCTACAATCATTTTGTAGATACCTACATTACTAAACATTCTCTATGCCCAATAACCGAATTTCACTAAAATAATTTAATTTAATGTGAGCACCTATAGAAACGTGATATTAGAAACTGATCTCGTTACGAGAAACTAAATGATGATGAGCTAATGAGGCCAGCTGCATACAGGCTGCATTTAGTATTCATAGCGCCGAACATAATTATTACTTAATGTTACAGGTATTGATATTCGTTTAAAAGTAGAACGGAACATATAGTAAATGAGAATTACGTTCCACTTTTTTGGTAAAGTGTCTTAAGTAATATAATTATAAGATATTTTTGTGTTTACTAACCATTACGTATATGGACGTTGTCTTATTACATAATTAATAAATGATTAAGAATTATTACATTTTTAATATCTGAAAAAACAGACTTGAGTTCTGGGAGAATCAAGTCTTCAGTTTTGGGCGAATATTTAATTATTTGTTTTATTTGGGTGTATCCTTGCATTTACTTCTCTCCTAAAAAAGCCAGAAGCTGAAAACAAACTATAGATTTACTAAAAAAATAAAAACAACTATTTTTTAAGAGAATATAATACAAAGTTAAAGTGTCTCATTCCATCAATAATACTAAAGTGTATTAACGCAACAATGTCCATTTAATTCAAATAGTAACTAATTTTATCTTATTATTTAATAAATTAGCTGAGAAAAATTCATGTGTCTCCTAAGACTACTCAAGAATCTTCCAAGTTTTGTTTCGTGGCAAAATATCCAATACACTGTTGACCCAAATAGGATATTGTTGGGGAGAAGTCACGCATAAATTTTGTATTCTCGCACATTTCATTCACAAAATAATGGTAATTTATTCGTATTTTATTTAAAGGGTCGTATTTATAAGATTATGCGAGAAGACATTTTTCCTACGCATTTTTCCCCCTATTCAAAATGTTGAGTTTCAGCTAATGAATGGTATTTGTAATATGATAAAAAATTTAAGATCAGATCTCAAGTATCATAAATGAGGAAAATACTACGTAAATATTATTTTTCTTTCCGAAAAGCGTAGCTCTCTGTTTAAATGAAAGAGCAATTTATCATCAACTCTTCAAAGGTTAATAAAAAATACCTACAAGAGACCTTTTCACGAATAATATTCTATAAGCATCGAATCCTTAACCCGTTGCAAATCCACGCAAAAATCATAATGTTTCAAATCCTTTGAGAAATCTTGAAGAATAACAAAACACGTTTATGAAAAGTTTTTCTGCAGCTGAACGTTTCAGATAATACATACCTTTCTAAAACCATGACGGGGTCTCATACATCCATTCAGTTGCGATCATCTCACACGAGACATATCTTCACTTCTATGAAAAGACGAAAAACACTTCCTAAACCTAACTTCACTGTAATTAACACGATCTAGATACTACTTATACTAAGTCACAGAACAAAATTTACAAAAACAAGGAACTTTGTCTTTTATAATATTGTTTTAAAACAAACACGGTGTCGATTTAGAACAAGTCTCGCCACAAGACGTCCGCGTGTGGGCCCGGTCGCGAGGCGACTGACAATATTACCAAATATGAACCTAATTTTGCCCAGATCTGTGCGTGTAGGTGCCGGTGGAGAACGGTTTGCGTGCAACCTTTTGTGTTAGTATGCAAGCCTGATAAGAGATGGCGTTGAAACAAATTTTTGTAAATATTTATTAGACTTGAAGTTTAATGAAATATTCTTCGCAATTATTATGGTTTATCATTTGATGCGGGTGGAAGTTACACAGATAGGGGTTGACTTTTGTTTAACTGCGAGATTTCATTCATGGAATTGCTTAATTTAACTGTATTAAACGCATGGTGGTTATATTCTAAATAAAAGATTTATTTAATGTGAACTCACGTATTTAGGTCGTGTGGTAAAAAAGATCTTTATGTGGGGATATAGAGAGCTTATTGCAATAGCTTCACGATAAATATGAATATATAAAAATGATCAAAGCACATAATTTTTCAAATCTATCCAAATGTATGATTAATTAGTAATTTATTAATAAACTTGTTGTCCTTCATCCCACCATTGTTTAAGGAAACAAAATGAATCACAAAACAAAATAATATGTAAATATTATGCTAAATAATTTCGGGAGATAGAAAAACGGGTCCTTTATTCGATTTTTTGTGCTAAATAAGATTTAAATGTAACTCGAGGACGGCCAAAAAAATAAAATGAACGATATAAACTAACATTACTGGATATTTTCTCGAAATATATCCCTCTTAGGACCGTTGATATTATTGCTATTTTATGGCTGGTGCAAAACATAAGCTGATCTGCGGATGAAAGGACCATTTCGGTGTTTAGTGATGGCGTTAGGACCAATTCATAGGCTTTTGAGAAAACTAGTATAAAAGAATATTTAGTCAGATTAGAACAGAATAAGTTCTGGTAACTGGACTCAGATTTCTGTTATTACTTTTGAAATCAAAATCAATCCGAAATGTTTGAACTTCAGAAATGATTTGAAAGATTGAATTGTTTTAGGCAAGTTAAGTTATTTATTTATCCAATAAGGGAAGAATACTTTAATCAATCAACCGAAACTAAATACGTTTCAGTTGATTGATTGTTTAAAATCAGTTTAATAATATTAGGGCAAATTTTTCAATAGTTTGATAACTTTTAACTAAGGAATAAAATGGCCGTGTGACATAATTATTCTGTATACAAAAATTCTCAAACTGCCATTTTTATTCCTCAGTTATAAGTAATCAGACTATTGTGTAATCGGGTCTTAGACTAATTATTGGACTTGCACCCTAATTGTGTAGTAGTTTCGACAGTGCGAAGCACGAGTGCTCCCTTTTATTTGGACTACTCAACAATATTAACTGCGTGTTTTACGCTGTCGAGTAGACATATTGTTTAATATTATTATGAAGCAATGAATTTAAGCATAGCATGCGTGCTTCGTTTTTATGTCGTTTTGTGGCAATTAAATACCTTTTCTTTAATCATTTCTTTTCAATTAGGGGTGTTTGCTATTCCAGCACAAAATAAATCATTTTCACAAAAACATCCTTTTTTCATAAATTTAATTGATTTACAGCAGTCACATTACATCAAAAACTAAGAAGGACCAGAAACACCTAATCAAAACTAAAACAATCTCTTAGTAAATTATCATCTTACGACACACAAGGGAAATTATGAAATGATTTATTCTTAGCTGAGACCGCACTGAGAGTTACGAGGTGGAGTGCTATTGTAGTGGAGTTCTCCTAGTACTCTCCAAGTCGTAGCAATGATAGTTACGAGGTTACTACGCCGTAGCACGCCACGTAGAGGGTCTACGAGTGTGCTACGAAAGATCTACGCGGTGTTTGTCTGATAGTTGTTTACATTTTGTCAATATGAAGCGTTGTTGGAAATGTTGGAATGTGGCTTTTGTACGTTTTATTTCTGTTTTGGTGAGAATGGATACCAGCTTAGTTTTAGTACACATATTTTAATTTTTGATGTTGGTTAGTAAGTTTTGTCATATGATTTATTGGTTTTTTTCGGTTAGATTAATTTTAACAACAA
The DNA here is from genome assembly GCA_949775005.1 of Orthosia gothica. Classification (NCBI taxonomy): domain Eukaryota; kingdom Metazoa; phylum Arthropoda; class Insecta; order Lepidoptera; family Noctuidae; genus Orthosia; species Orthosia gothica. The sequence continues at coordinate 96,398 of CATKRY010000001.1, forward strand.
TTTCTCCAATTTTTTTTCAAATTTTCTATATTTGGTATGGAACCCCTGTGTAATGTTTATTTTTCTTTAAGTTCTCATTATAATAACAACATATCTATTAGTTTCGATAAAACAAAGTAACTTTCGATAAAAAAGATCTAATATTAAAGACATCTTTGTTGCATTGCAGTTTATAAGACTTAAGCATTTAGATATAATCTTATCTCTAAACGCCAAAGTCTTATAAACCGAAACGCCTAACATTAGAATTCCGTAAGAGTGGGATATTTTTTGCGCTATGGACACGATTTAGTATCGTTTTTATTTGTTTACACGAAATATATACGGGTTCTGCGGCATTAAATATCCACGTTCTTTTTTATTTCTTACTTTGCCCTTTCTCTAAGGTTTTTCGTTTACCTTAATATTTTAAGGGTGTTTGTTTCTAACAGGAAATGTCCGAATCATACGTTTTTATTGTTTCGTTATGAAACGATAGATGAATTTAAAGTGTTCAAGAAGTAAAATATCACAACACGCAATTCAGATACTGAGATGGTTGAACTCCATATTCGATAGATGGCGTTGTGCATTTGTCGTCATTTTCTGAATGGCGGTGTTAAGATTCTCCGCGAAAGAACGACACTAGCAAAAAATCGGTTGGTATATAAGGGTAGATAGAAAGACAAGTGGGGTAGGCAAGTATGTAGTAGGGTAGGGTAGGTTAGGCAGTTGATGCAAGCGAAACCGCGGGCACAGCTAGTTATCATAAAATTATTCACAGAATTACGTTTATTGAATTACACACTGTTTAACGAGAAATATTGTTAAAATTGAAAATTAAATAAATTAATAAAAAAAAGAAGAAATAAAACAATCAATTAATTGGTATTATTTGTGGGATAAAAGAATATTACTTTATAGGTAATAATTTAAATTTGACATATTTATGTTATAAATTTAACTAATTCTTTATATTTCATTAGAAGTAAATGCTAATTTACTATAAAATGGTTTAAGAGACCAGTACTTGCTTTCAGTCATCTAATGAAGAATAGTTATTAATTCAATTAATAAAATTTTTAATTGAAATTCTTTCAATTACAATAGGTATAAAACTATGATTTGCTCCACAAATTTCTGAACATTGACCATAAAAAATACCGGGTCGATTAATAAAAAAATTAGTTTGATTATGTTCGCGACGATACGTCACCTTTAGATAGGTTGTCATATGTAAAATATAAATAGTATTGACAGACACACGTCTGCTCACCCCAGAGCGCCATCGCATACTAAGCGATGTCGGTAGGTGAAAAAACCTTTTATAGTAAAGCTCGTAACTAATTTTTGCTCATGTTTTTGAGACACTAAAATTATATTTTATGTGTCTATCAGTAGGTAATAGAATTATATAGTCTAATAACAATAAATTAGAAGCTTTAATATGCATACTGATTGTGTTATTACGGAAAGAAACAAGTATTTAACTCCGTAAAAAACAACCGTCCTCAACGAGCGTTTAGTTCACAATGACCTGTAAGAGGGCGGCACCTTATATTTATACTAAAACCAGTTTTTGTAGAATTTTGATAACTTTAAACTCATGTTTTGGGGGCTTTTACATAGTTTATAGTGCGCATATAGCGCTTATGTGTTAGAGTTATACATAAGGTACCTTAGATATATGATAAATGTTTAGTTTTAAGGAAATAAAAATATTTTGTTTACTTATTTTAGACCCCCCGTTTTGAGCAGGGTATCAGGTGGTGCTATAGGTATTCTATTCACCAACCAATCAGATTGCTTCCTTACATATAATTGTTTTGTTAGGAAACACCATCTAGGTGTTCTAGATAGGATGGCTGGATGCCATGACTGAGAAATTATACATAATAGCAGTACATGGCCAGTCTTAATGCATTTTTACTCTAAAAAGGGAAATACACATACATTTTACTCAAGTAGGTGTTTGGAAAATTCGTTACAAGCCGTTTTAGCGCTTCTAGGTGACCTAGAATTTTGTCTAGGCCCTATAAATAGACAGCACCTATGTAATTCTAGTACATGGGCGTCACTTGCTTGAGAGGATGTGTCTGTGTATGCCGGCATGGACGTTTCTATGCGGCTGCCGATGTGTCACTGCGTCCAGGGACATTTGGTGCCTGGTCAGCTATAGATATGCTGTCTGAAGCATTACCTTCGTGGACCCTCAGGCAGGCGCCTACACTCAGTCATGACACAGAGCTAGTATATAGGGGTATGTAACGCACACAGACACATTAGAGACGTGAGACGACGTAAAATTTAGTATTCGGCCGCTTCCCGGCACCTTAAGCTGCGGAAAGGCTGGTGGTACACCCATCAGGGTACCGCCGTCAGACAGCCTAGTTTTCCAGCTACCCAACCACACTTCCGGAAGGAGCTTAGCTCTGGTGGTTGAGGAGTTAAGCGACCTGATATGGTGCGAGGTTACATGGATTTGCTATGTAAACAAACTTGTAACAAACAATAACTCATCGGGGGTTGGACATGTAGCTACCGGACTTCTACCTTGGGATAGCCCATCACGAGGGCTACCCGGGTGTGAATGTAACTTAAAAATCCACCCAGCGGTCTGAGTAGGAATCGAGTTTATGTGCCAAGATCAGGGGCATAAGCTAACTTCTCGCACCATTTCGCGGCTGTACGCCTGAATGTTTTGAATATAACTGTAACACTTATGTGTGTCAACGGCCCAGTAGGAGGGCTCCAAGTCCCTCGCTGGTACCCTAGAGCTAACATGTCTAGTTTTAGGAGAAACTCGATTGTAAAGCTTCAAACTGGCGGGAATTCCCTTTCTTCGACATTCTCCTTACGAGAACTCCCTGATGGTAGGGGCTAGGGACCTGGATCAAAGACCGGAGGGAAGGTCTCCTCGAGACCTATCCAAAAGTACAAGTTTCACCAGAATCGGTCCAGTGGAAGGGTAGTTCCTGTCAGTTTCAAGCTACGAGTCTTAGCGTATATTATTTTGAAAATAAAAGTTTTTGCGGTCGGAATGTTGTGGTCCTCGTCGCAGTCGAGTTCGCTTCTTTAATAGTGCGCAGGCGCGTGAACATTTCGTAGCCATTATTTCACTTAAAGTATTTCCACGCATCATTGCGCATCGAGGACCATGAAGGAACATCGCTTCTGGCCATGAACAAATAGTTTTATTTAACCTGGACATCACGTTTTTCACCTCAACCTACTTGGCAGCCTTCAAGTGTCTCCAAGGTCCATAGTTACCAGATGACAACTGAACAATAGGTGCAAGGGGCGTCAACGCGTTCAAGCAGGAGCCTTACAACCTCCTGATTGCCTGTCGGTCTTGGACGATCACGTCCGTCCCGTACATTTGCTGGTCCTGTCGAGCCGTATATTGGTAACCTACGGACCATTTGCTGGTCCTGTCGAGCCGTATATTGGTAACCTACGGACCATTTGCTGGTCCTGTCGAGCCGAATTTTCTGGGAAACATACCAGACCAGCGGACGCTGTGAAGATATAGGCCAACGAAGAGCCTTGTTCCCGAGAACAAGGAAAACTGATGTCCCGGACGCTGTGAAAATATAGGCCAAGGAAGAGCCTTGTTCCCGAGAACAAAGAAAACTGATGTCCCATTCCTGTGAAAAAAGAAACCTGATGCCCTGGGGACACGAACGCTGCCTTGAGAACAAACAAGCCTGATGTAAAGTGACCTTATATATTGAGGTTACATTCCTGTTTCTTGGGTAATGTCAAAACGTATCGTTCCTGTGAAAACTAGTACCTGAGAACAAAGAAAACTGACGCTCACGCCTGTGAACATTCGTGAGAACAAAGAAAACTGATGCTCAAATATCTCAAGGTACCCTCAATATAAATCTGGTAAGATTACACACCACACAAATGTGCCAACTGGGGTACTAAGCGTTGCATTCGTGAGAAAAGTTCCAGGGAAATAAGAATACTGACGTTCCATCTCGTAAACCTTACAAGTGCCAGGGTTAAGATCATGTTTCTTTAACAGTCAAAAACATAGCGTACACTCTGGGACGATAGAAACCCGTTTCCTGGGTGAGATAACCCAGTTACTGGTCAGCAACCGTATTACTGGGTGATTAGCGTCGTCAAAAGGCGCAACGTACTATCGTCTCATAGTAGAAACTTCCAGAGCGACTACAGTCGTGAAGAGTGCACGAGTGGATTAGGCCCACGCGTGGACTACCTGGAAGACAACCATTTTGCTGGGACACAGCAGCCATTCCTGAGCTATTCCTGTGGTTCTACCGGCTTCCTGAGAAGCTAACCGTTCCCGTGTGATTACCGTCGCGAAAAGACGGTTTTTTGAGCTGTTTCTGTTGTGTAACCTGCTTACTGAGAATTCACAGTAATCGAAGATTACACAGAAACTGTATCCTGAAGGAATATAGCATAGCCTGAAGAGTTATCGCTAGGAAACTCATAATCGGAGTTTTCAAACAGCGTGTTGGGAGCTCGTTTAGGAGATAGAACGAACATACGACGTTCATAGAATTCCTGAAGGGTTACGGCTGAAGGATTATCGCTGAAGCGTTATCCAAGAAGAGGCTTACACACAGAAGCATATTGAATAGTCGTGTGGGCGACTTGTTCTATAAAATAGAACGAAAAAATAGTTGCTGAAATTTCCTGAAGCGTTATAGCTGAAGGCTTATTTTTGACTTAGAATTTGTTTAAAAACAAATAGTCGTTATCGAGATAGAAGCTCTCGATCGAAGTCTGGAGTTTCAAACCTGGATATCTGGAGTCTGAAGTGACTACTAACGTCAAGAGTTGGACCAACAGTTCAGTGATTGGTACCAGACCGGCTGCTCAACCTTGGAGGCTGCTGGACAAGTTGACACTTAGACAACAGTAAGTACAGTGAAAACATATGCTCATGTGCTTACCCATTTTGTGTTGAAAGTCTTATAGTGAACTTGTTTACGTATCAACATTGAAGTTTGAAGCTGATTTGGAACTTATAGTTTTGAAGACTGACTAGCGACTTATAGTTTGAAGAATAACCTGGAGTTAAGAGGGTCGGATATAACCCGGAGTTTAAACTAACCCGGAGTTTGGAGATACTTTTCGAAGTTTGAAAAAGGAAGCGAACCCTCTTCAAGCCGACGACTGAAATCGGACTTAACCCAGAGTTACCACTTAGCAGTTTTCAAGAAAAAATTAAGTTTGGACATAGCCGTTTTGAAGCTCGAAAATAGATGTCAACCAGTTCGTGTTGAAGTCTAGAGTTGGACTCAGCCGATTCAAACTGACATATTGAAGAAGTCTAGAATTGGACTCAGCCGTTTCGAGCCAACGTTTTGAAGACAAGTTGAAGATTGGACTTGTACTTGGCGTATTCAAACTGAAACTTTGAACCAATCAGGATGCCGACTACCAGATCCCAGGACAAGAGGCCTGAATCATGGACAGTCCCCATTGAGCGTCCAGGTGCGGGCGTACAACATCAGCTGCCCCCACGCTCACCGTCCACTACTGAAGGGACAGAAAAGTCCATACCAGTCAGAAGCCCACCAACGTCACAGATAGGTGACAACACGCCCACACATGAGGAGGAGGAACCACAGGAACCAAGCACACGCAGGAAGGCATCGAAATCAGAAGATTCTTCAGAAAAAACACTGAAGCCTTCTGGTAGAAAACAAAGGATCCGGGATAAGACCTTTGTTCAAGGAGAAGTAATGGCTACCCGGGGTGACGCCCGTATCGAACATACTGGACCGCCGTCAACTAGCAAGTCGACCCGGTCACGTAAGAAAATTTCAAGAGCTCGTGAAGACTTATTGAAAATAAAGTTGGAACTCGCTAAGTTAGCACTTCAAAAAGCAGAAGAAGAAGCTTCTGAGGATGAATATATGGATGACAGAAATTCTAATGAAGAGTATGTCCGTTCGTGGCTCGAAGAGGCGCCAGAGCCCACACCGTTGAGGGAGAATGACGTCGCCAAAGGGGACAATGACGATTGGACCCCGGCTGCGGCCGTCGACGCTATAGCGGACTCCCGGAAACATATCGACCATATAGAACATCCACAAGTGAAGTCTAACATCGAACCACCTAGGACAGAGCCGTCCAACGTGGAGCCGCCAAGGCAAATAGAAGCGAAAGAGTCACTCCGTCCTTTTCTAACGGAGCTGACATCCGCTATAGCGTCGCTAGCCGACAGAAAAATCGAACCATGGACGCCTAACCGATCGGCGTCGCAGGTTATCATGACTCTGCCGAATTTCGGTGGAGCTCATACAGAATGGCTATCTTTTCGAGCCATTTACGAGGCAACTCATGCCTACTTCAGCGACATAGAAAACACGGCAAGACTCAGAAGGAGCTTGCGTGGTCGCGCACTGGAGACAGTGAGCTCAGAGCTCATCGGGAACGCAAAGCCGGATGAGATCATGAGAGAATTGGAACTACAGTTTGGACGTCCTGACTCAATAGCTCAGGCCGAAACAGACCGACTTAGAGGGCTACCAAAATGCAGCGAGTCGCCCAAGGACATCTGCACCTTTGCAAGTCGAGTCAGAAGCGGAGTTGTCACTCTGCGAGCTCTCAAGAAGGGGCACTATCTGCTCAATGCCGAGCTGGTGCGCCAGCTAACTGAGAAGCTACCCAATTCTCTGCGTGTACAATGGTACAGAACGTACACGGAAAAGTACCAGTCGCTGCCGGATCTGTCACTCTTCAGCGACTTCATAACCGAGCAAGCTCACTTCTGCAGTGCATTCGCCCCGCCTGAGAACATCAAGGAAACGGATTCTCTAGCGGGAAAACGCGTCATACAACGGACGCATACAGCTACCGACAAGCCGGTAAACAAATGTCGAATTTGCGACAAAAGTGGTCACTACGCGTCTGACTGCCAAAGGTTCAGAGACGCAGCAAGTGACAAAAGATGGGAGCTAGCCAAGAATTACAACTTGTGCTATCGCTGCCTAAGACAACGTCGTGCTGGACACACTTGCAACAAGAAGCAGTGTGATCATAAGGGGTGTACAGCCACGCACCATCGACTTCTTCATAGGGGTAAGAAGCCTCAAACAGACAGGACAAGGAAGCCTGCTGTTCCAGAAGAGAAGAAGGAGTCTCAGGAGACGGTGGCCAGTTCGCGAACTGAATCGAGTCAAGCTTTCCTGAAGATGATACCGGTCCGGGTAATAGGACCGGCGGGAGAGGCAGACACATACGCACTCCTTGACGACGGATCCACCGTTTCGCTGATCGACGAAGCAATCGCTCAGCGAGTGGGAGCAGTGGGCCCAATCGACCCTCTGAAGATCGGTGCTATTGGAAACACCATGATCGACACTCCCTTATCGAGACGTATAACCGTCACTCTCACAAGTCGTATGAGAGATAGGGTGCCCTTCAAGGCGCGCACCATTTCGAAGCTCAACCTGTCACCACAGGCAGTCAGTCAAGAAGACGTAGCCCGCTGTAGGCACCTTCGAGACTTGACGTCGCAGCTTACGTATCCTGCTGGAGTGCCAAAGATACTCGTCGGCCAAGACAACTGGCATTTGTTGTTGGCCACTGAAGTCCGCAGAGGACCTAGAAGCCAACCCATCGCGTCGAAAACCATGATGGGCTGGACATTGCACGGCGCGCACACCAGAACACTGGGCCAGCAGGTGCACTATGTCAACGGGTGTCAGTCCGTTGACGCAAGGCAAGATGCGGAACTGAACGAGCAGCTCCGTGAATTCTTCGCTATCGAGTCGTTGGCTATCAATCCACGACAACCAGCTTCTGACCCCCAGAAGAGGGCAGAAGATATACTGAACCGTCACACAAGACAGTTAGGAAATGGGCACATAGAAACCGCTATGTTATGGCGGGACGAGAAAATAGAGATGCCCGATAGTTACGAGACAGCACTCAAAAGGCTAGTCTCCATAGAGAAGAAGCTGGATAAAAACCCCGCTCTTCGTGTGAAATACACACAACAGATGGACTCCCTGATGGAAAAGGGATATGCTGAGAAGGCTCCCAAGTCAAGCACGCCAGGAAAAACCTGGTACCTGCCTCATTTCGATGTCTTCAACCCCATGAAGCCAGAGAAAATTCGAATAGTACATGATGCCGCCGCAAAATCGAGAGGAAAGTCACTCAACGACTTCCTGCTAACTGGACCAGACTTGCTGCAGTCGCTGCCCGGCGTCATGATGAGATTTCGTAGACACTGCGTGGCCATCTCCGGAGACATAGCCGAGATGTTCATGCAAGTAAAAGTACGAAGTGAAGACCGAGACTCACTTCGCTACCTATGGAGAGGCAACAGAAGAGATGGAGCCCCAGAAGAATATCGTATGACGTCCATCATTTTCGGCGCGGCAAGCTCGCCGTGCACCGCTATCTTTGCGAAAAATTGGAACGCAAGGAAGCACATCGAACAGCATCCAGTAGCAGTGAAAGCTATAGTAGAGAGCCATTATATGGACGATTATCTGGACAGCTATAAAACAGTCGAAGAAGCGACAGAAGTCGCGACAATGGTGAAGAAAATACACCAACAGGCGAAGTTTGACCTAACAAAATGGGTATCAAACAGTAAGCGCCTGATAGAAAATATCGATCCGTCACAAACCTGCACTGAGGTTGTGAACATCGGAGATACAGTAGGCGCAGAGAAAATACTCGGCCTGATTTGGAGACCTAGTGAAGATACGCTAGGTTTCAACCTAACGCTTGCAAGACTGCCGCCAGGAATTTTAGAAAAGGAGGCCCCTACAAAAAGAGAGGCTCTCAAAATTGTTATGTCGTTATACGACCCCCTAGGACTAGCCTCGCCTGTTACGATTCGAGCTAAACAAATATTGCAAGAAGCTTGGAGGCGAGGCGTCGATTGGGACCAGCTATTAGACGCTGACCTGGCATCTCAGTGGAGAAGTTGGATCGAAAACCTGCGGCAGCTCAAGGGCATCAGCATACCAAGATGTTATCCTGGTTATAGTGATGCCACAGAAATACAAATACATGTATTTACCGACGCAAGCGAGTTGGCATACGCAGCAGCTGTGTATTGGCGAGCCACCACAGCAGTAGGCACACAGAAGGTGAGCCTAGTCATGGCCAAGGCGAGAGTAGCTCCATTAAAGCTACAATCGATACCGCGCCTCGAGCTGCAGGCAGCGGTGATGGGAACCCGTCTGGCTGCAGCTGTAAAACGTGAACACGACAACAATCCATCGTCGGTCACGTATTGGACAGACAGCAAAACAGTCTTGTCGTGGATAAAAAAAGGAGCACGAACCTATAAAGCCTTCGTAGCTCATCGCATAGCTGCCATAGAAGAAGGTAGCAAAGTGGAGGATTGGCGATGGATATCCACGAAGTTGAACATCGCCGATATAGCGACTCGTGATGTGCCGCCGAGGTTTGACTCACAACACGAGTGGTTCTGTGGCCCAAGTTTTTTGTATGAAGACCCTTCTTCATGGCCATCAGAAAAACCTCCAATCACAGAAGAGACAGGAGAGGAAAGAACGCTCACTGTCACAGAAAAAGAAAAATCTGTTTTGGAGAAAATAACAGACAGACATACATACACTTCGAAGCTCATAGAAGCTATACCTAATCCCGTCAACTTTTCAAGATGGGAGCGGCTATTACGTGCGACTGCTACCGCCCTACGTTTTATACATCTCTGTAAACAAAGGACAGAGAAAACGTTCTACAAAAGAACCCGGAAAAACGCTGAGGAGGACACGGACTGGCGAAAGAAAAAGAAGACAGCGACTGCAGCAACCAAGCCGTCATACATAGCGCCAGAAGTCCGAAAGCAGTACATAGATGCGAGCTTTCTTCAAAAAGCCGAGAAAATACTCGTACAAGTTGCACAGCAGCAATCGTTCGCTCAAGAAATAGCTAGATTGCATGCACATGAAATAGTGGACAAAAATAGTCCGCTACACGCGCTGCAAATAGAAGTAGTAGATGGCCTACTACGTATTAGAAGCCGTATAGCCGCCACTGACGAGGTCACGGAAGATGTAAGGCGACCGCCAATATTACATGGCGACCATCATATAACCCAGCTCTATATAGACTGGACACACCGCAGCTTACTACATAGTGGGACTGAACTCACAATAAATGAAGTACGGCAGCATTATTGGGTCGTAAGGATGCGTCCCACCACCAAGAAAGTACTGGCACAATGTCTTCAGTGCCGTATTCGTAAGGCACAAGCACCTGTGCCAGCGACCGGCGACCACCCACGAACGCGCCTGGCTCATCACCAAAGGCCGTTCACGTACACCGGGCTAGACTACTTCGGCCCGCTATCTGTCACCGTGGGTCGCCAGCATCACAAGAGATATGTAGCACTGTTTACATGCCTCACCACAAGAGCTGTCCACCTCGAGATCGCCGCCAGCCTCAGCGCAGACAGCGCAATATTAGCGCTGCGCCGTTTCGCCGCCCGCAGAGGATGTCCAACTGAGATCCACTCAGACAACGGCACCAACATGCACGGTGCCGATCGAGAGCTACGAGAGGCCTTCCGAGAGGAGGCCAGTCGCCGAGGCATCACTTGGCGCTTCATCACCCCATCAGCGCCCTTTATGGGAGGTGCATGGGAGCGTCTAGTTCGCTGCGTAAAAAACGCATTGTATACCGTACTCACAGAGAAACACCCACACGAAGAGGTGTTGTCCACACTGATTTGTGAGGCAGAGTACACGGTAAATAGCCGCCCGCTGACACATGTATCAGTCGACGGCGATGACGACGAGTCTATCACGCCGAACCACTTCCTACTTGGTGGGTCGGCTAGACTCCCAAACCCCGGCGTGTTCACCGAGCAAGACATCGACCACAAAAAGATGTGGCGTCGGTCACAAATCCTGGCCGACATGTTCTGGCGCCGGTGGGTGCGAGAATACCTGCCGGAGCTCCAAAACCGGCGGGAGCCCCACAGCCGCGGGCCTGGCCTGCTGGTGGGCGACCCCGTCCTTATCGCGGACGGGCAGCTGCCTCGCAACACGTGGCCGCGAGGCCGCATCGAGGCCATATACCCTGGCCCTGATGGAGAAGTCCGGACCGCTGAGGTGCGCACCACTGGCGGCACTCTAAAGCGTCCGGTGAAGAAGCTCATTCCTTTGCCAAAATGAGTGCAGCAGAGTTCCAGCGGCGAGAGCTGAGCGACGTGTCGCAGAGCGTCGAGGTCACGAGCGCTGCCGACGTGCGCCGCTCACAATGCTGATGCAGCGCCGCGCCAACGTAGCATCGAGTCGACGCGACACTGCACGGCGGGAGAGATGTTCGCGACGATACGTCACCTTTAGATAGGTTGTCATATGTAAAATATAAATAGTATTGACAGACACACGTCTGCTCACCCCAGAGCGCCATCGCATACTAAGCGATGTCGGTAGGTGAAAAAACCTTTTATAGTAAAGCTCGTAACTAATTTTTGCTCATGTTTTTGAGACACTAAAATTATATTTTATGTGTCTATCAGTAGGTAATAGAATTATATAGTCTAATAACAATAAATTAGAAGCTTTAATATGCATACTGATTGTGTTATTACGGAAAGAAACAAGTATTTAACTCCGTAAAAAACAACCGTCCTCAACGAGCGTTTAGTTCACAATGACCTGTAAGAGGGCGGCACCTTATATTTATACTAAAACCAGTTTTTGTAGAATTTTGATAACTTTAAACTCATGTTTTGGGGGCTTTTACATAGTTTATAGTGCGCATATAGCGCTTATGTGTTAGAGTTATACATAAGGTACCTTAGATATATGATAAATGTTTAGTTTTAAGGAAATAAAAATATTTTGTTTACTTATTTTAGACCCCCCGTTTTGAGCAGGGTATCAGGTGGTGCTATAGGTATTCTATTCACCAACCAATCAGATTGCTTCCTTACATATAATTGTTTTGTTAGGAAACACCATCTAGGTGTTCTAGATAGGATGGCTGGATGCCATGACTGAGAAATTATACATAATAGCAGTACATGGCCAGTCTTAATGCATTTTTACTCTAAAAAGGGAAATACACATACATTTTACTCAAGTAGGTGTTTGGAAAATTCGTTACAAGCCGTTTTAGCGCTTCTAGGTGACCTAGAATTTTGTCTAGGCCCTATAAATAGACAGCACCTATGTAATTCTAGTACATGGGCGTCACTTGCTTGAGAGGATGTGTCTGTGTATGCCGGCATGGACGTTTCTATGCGGCTGCCGATGTGTCACTGCGTCCAGGGACATTTGGTGCCTGGTCAGCTATAGATATGCTGTCTGAAGCATTACCTTCGTGGACCCTCAGGCAGGCGCCTACACTCAGTCATGACACAGAGCTAGTATATAGGGGTATGTAACGCACACAGACACATTAGAGACGTGAGACGACGTAAAATTTAGTATTCGGCCGCTTCCCGGCACCTTAAGCTGCGGAAAGGCTGGTGGTACACCCATCAGGGTACCGCCGTCAGACAGCCTAGTTTTCCAGCTACCCAACCACACTTCCGGAAGGAGCTTAGCTCTGGTGGTTGAGGAGTTAAGCGACCTGATATGGTGCGAGGTTACATGGATTTGCTATGTAAACAAACTTGTAACAAACAATAACTCATCGGGGGTTGGACATGTAGCTACCGGACTTCTACCTTGGGATAGCCCATCACGAGGGCTACCCGGGTGTGAATGTAACTTAAAAATCCACCCAGCGGTCTGAGTAGGAATCGAGTTTATGTGCCAAGATCAGGGGCATAAGCTAACTTCTCGCACCATTTCGCGGCTGTACGCCTGAATGTTTTGAATATAACTGTAACACTTATGTGTGTCAACGGCCCAGTAGGAGGGCTCCAAGTCCCTCGCTGGTACCCTAGAGCTAACATGTCTAGTTTTAGGAGAAACTCGATTGTAAAGCTTCAAACTGGCGGGAATTCCCTTTCTTCGACATTCTCCTTACGAGAACTCCCTGATGGTAGGGGCTAGGGACCTGGATCAAAGACCGGAGGGAAGGTCTCCTCGAGACCTATCCAAAAGTACAAGTTTCACCAGAATCGGTCCAGTGGAAGGGTAGTTCCTGTCAGTTTCAAGCTACGAGTCTTAGCGTATATTATTTTGAAAATAAAAGTTTTTGCGGTCGGAATGTTGTGGTCCTCGTCGCAGTCGAGTTCGCTTCTTTAATAGTGCGCAGGCGCGTGAACATTTCGTAGCCATTATTTCACTTAAAGTATTTCCACGCATCATTGCGCATCGAGGACCATGAAGGAACATCGCTTCTGGCCATGAACAAATAGTTTTATTTAACCTGGACATCACGTTTTTCACCTCAACCTACTTGGCAGCCTTCAAGTGTCTCCAAGGTCCATAGTTACCAGATGACAACTGAACAATAGGTGCAAGGGGCGTCAACGCGTTCAAGCAGGAGCCTTACAACCTCCTGATTGCCTGTCGGTCTTGGACGATCACGTCCGTCCCGTACAGATTAAGTCGTCCTGGATTAGCATCTACTTTTACCCCTAATGAGGGAATAGTTCAAGAATGAATTACATCTGTTGCAGTTACTATGATTCGAATTTGATTATTTATTGGTAAAATAATTCGGTTATCTACATCTAATAAACGAAAATTTTCAGGATTTATTTCATTAGAAGGAATTATATAAGAATCAAATTCGATGTTATGAAAATCTGAATATTCATATCTTCAATATCATTGATGCCCAATAGATTTTAAAGTAATTAAAGGATTATTTAATTCATCTAATAAGTATAATAAACGTAATGAAGGTAAAGCAATAAAGATTAAAGTAATTGCTGGTAAAATAGTTCAAATTAATTCAATTATTTGTCCTTCTAATAAAAATCGATTAGTATATTTATTAAATAGAATTCTTGATATTAAATAACCTACTAAAATTGTAATTATAATAAGAATAATTAAAGTATGATCATGAAAAAAAATAATTTGTTCTATTAAAGGAGATGCTCTATTTTGTAAATTAAGATTAGATCATGTTGCAATTTCTAAAAAAAGGATATTCCTTTATAAATGGGGTTTAAATCCATTATCCAGTGTGATGATGTGAAAACACGCATAAATGACTTAAGAAATTAAAATTAAAATTTTGCACGCAGACAGCTTATAACCTGGATTAACATATAGGACTTTTTACCCCGATAAACCTGATAAGTATAATGATCTTTTGGGAAAGTAAAACTATTTCAAGCGCCCGAAGCCATGGGCAGAAAGTTGTTTATTTTTGTCTCTATATGTTTTCGGAAAATGATATTGAAACCAACAGTTTCTAAATGATTTTCATTCACGAACCAGAACGAACTAGATTGAATCTTTTCTAGGTTTATATAAATCCAATACCAAAAAAACCAACCACGTTTTGTTTGAAAATAGTAAAAACCTATAATATGACGTGTTTACGCCTACGGATAACTGGCTCCACTTAACTTAAATTTGCCAATATACAAAAGTCAAATGAAACTATAAATTTTATTAAAAACGTGATCAAAGTTTAAAATTCGATATGTACATTTTTTGAATTCGTTTATTTTCAATTCGCACTCTGAACTACAAACGGCAGATCGCAAATGCAAATGGCAGAAAAATAATATGCAAATGTTTTTACAAAACGTAATTTTGAGATCTTTTTGCCTCTCTACTCCTCCTTTTGAAATAATAATTAGTTTTCACTTACCAAATAAGGTTCCAAATCGAACTTTGAGATTATCTCCTTTATAATTATTAAGGTTGATTTCTATTGTTTTTTCTTAATTTTTCTCTAATGTTAGGTTTTTATTAACGTTGACGTTCTTTTTTTAGCTGAGTTTACATTACAATTTTTCTTGAACTGATCTTAGACTTGTATTTTTTTGTATATTTGAGAGTAGGTAATTTATTCATCGTTTAAAGTTGCTTTATATATTGTCCTTCCTGAGGCTTAAGACAATTGTCATTCGACGTCAGTGCTGGAGATGGTCGAAATGCCAAATTGTAAAGTTTTATCTCGTAACATTTCAATAGCGCTTGGCAATCCCAATCATTTTTGTCATTTTTCGACTTGGTCCGATTTAAATCACATCGATAAGCAATTATATTACAAAGCGAAATTGCAAGTAAGTTCACATGGATGCAGTGCGATGCAATTCGACGAAATTGCACTTGAAAGTATTTTAGACAAAACCCGCGCGATGTCGCTATTGACACAATTTAATTGATTTGCGCCCTCAGGTTTCCCTTATCCCTAAAATCCCTATTTTGTATCCCATATATCTACTTTACAATTAAAAGCTCCATTGTCTTCACAAAAAATGCACTGTCTATACTAATATCTACTTTCTTCTTTCTACAAAAATTACTAAAAACTTTCCTCCTAGTTACGTCTATATCATCAGCAACGAAACTACATAATTCATCGCGTACTCCTAGCACGTTCACAACAATTTATTGGACCCGAAAAATATAGCTCGTATACAAGGGTCATAAACTCTTACATTTTATTATCTCCGACAAATCTCTACTAAAGAATCGTAAAACGTGTAAGTTTTTAATAAAATCCCGTAATATATTCAAGGAAATGTTTTACTGCACTTGTTTTATTAGTTCTTTATAGTAATGATACTGAATTTTATATAGATTTGTTCAATAAATTGTGTAGTTTATACTGTTTCAAACTTAAGTGGGAGTGGGCAGAGCATATTGCTCCCAGAAGGGATGGTCGATGGGGCCGAAAGATTCTAGAGTGGTGACCACGTACCGAAAGACGCAGCATTAGAAGTCTGCTCTTAAGGTGGAGCGATGACCTGGTTAAGGTAGCGGCAATCCATTGGATGCGACATATTGTCAGGAAACCCAGTAGCAATAAATTCAACTATCAAGTACTCGTAGGCATTGTTCATAAAAATAAAGTTTTAACAAAGTTACATTATTTGCAGATTTTAGCAGTGAGATCTTAGACTATAAGAGATATAATCGGGATTTTCCTTATTTGTAAAGTTTTCTTTCCTTGATAATAGATATAGCAGTGTCATGTATGACATGAAATATATATATGGTCAGAGTATGATTTATGTTATGGATATGTCAAGGAAAACTCTGCGTTTGGATTTTAGCTGCTTGTTAAATTATACTTTTCCTTGTATTGGTGTTGCTGAAATGAAAACTGAAATGTTTAATTATAACGGAAGATGTAACCGACAAAACAAACTCAATCCCAAGGACATAAACTACTAATGGACCATATTTTCAACGCTATTTTTTTATAGACTCACGCTTGACCACTATCTCACCTGATGGTAAACGATGATGTGGTTGACGGTGAAGCACGCTTGCCCAGAAGTTATTTAACGAAAAAACTACTTCCTTTGACACCTATATTTTTTCGTTTTTGACACCGACTTCCGAAAAGAAAGTTATTATTCCCTTTGTATTGTTTTGTTTAAAAGTCAGTTTTTTTTTTTGGTAAAATGTTTTTATACTAAACCGGAGGAGCTCGTGGCTAAATAATAACAGCCGCACGGGTCGATCTTTAAGGTTAAGCAACGCTTGTCGAGGTCGGTCCATGGATGGGTGACCATTTCAACATACCGAGTTTCCTCCGTGCCTCGGAAAGCACGTTAAGCCGTTGGTCCCGGCTGTCATTTGAAGATCTTTGACAGTCGTTACGAATAGTCAGACGCTTGAGATCTTACACCAGTCTAGCCAAGGGGTACCGTGTTACCCATTTACTGGGTTGTGGAGGTCAGATAGGCAGTCGCTCCATGTCAAACACTGGTACTCAGCTGAATCCGGTTAGACTGGAAGCCGACCCCAACATAGTTGGGAAAAGGCTAGGCAGATGATGATGATGTTTTTATAATAAACCTACTAAACTAATATGTGAGAAACTGTAACTTTGCTAAATAATAATCACGCCTCAAAAGCTGAACGGATTTGTATGAAATTTGGCAACAGATAAAGTAGTTTTGAAAGGTAACATGTAAACTCCTATATACTGACAAGTTTTGGGCATTTATTAGTGCAATTTTCTTGCTATCGTGAAATGACGCTTATCTAGAATTTCTTATGTCTGTGTGTCTCAAGTTTATGTTCAAGTCTAGTTTTATCATTGTGTTAGCTTCAGTGAGTTGCAGGAAGCTTTGACTTGTGCTTCCTTTGTCTGAGCTCTGACAAGCTAAGGAGTGGGACATACAAATATGTTTTGTTGGTATACTAAATATTAGTATTAGTATTGAAGACCCGATTAAATAAGTGAGTTTAATTGAACTGAGAGTCGACTGGTAGGTTTGATGCCTGCTTAACACAATTGTTTGCAATTCCCTATCTCGATCTGTCTTTTATAGTTCAAGGTGATCTGAGGAGGTAAAGAAAAAAATTGGAACTGGGTGGATATAATTGAGGATTTAAGCAGGTAGCATTAAGCACTTTTCTCTACCATGGAAAAACTGCGTGAATTGAGTGGGTACGCATGTTAAAAGTCAATGAATTACGTTTTCAGTTATTCATTTGTGAAAACGTGCCTTTCTATGACGACAGAAATGCGACGGAGAGATAGAATGCTGACATCTTGGATGACCAGTGTCCAGAAAGACATGAAGAAGTGCAGTCTATCTGCTGACAATGGTTATCAGCGGAACAAGTTGCGCCTCATGACCAGGAAAGCTGACCCCGAGTAACAGAAAGTGGCGAGGTGGATGAAGATTTGTACCGATTCTAAAATGAGTGTAAATCTTTGGGACTCGTTTAAGTACACACAAAACACACACACACGCAACACTTAGTAAATTTATTATTTGTGCACATTCGCAACGTTACTAAGAACAGTTAGAACTTGTGGTACAAGTTGTAAGCAATGGTCTCACAGAGTGGAGACTCTTGTTGCAGGAATATCTATGTGCCTCTTGTGCTGTGACCATGTTCCGCTTTTATTGTAAGGTTTGTGAATTTAAAGCACAAATTGTATTGCCTTATTGGCCAAGTTGTCTTAGCATGATTCCCAGAAAGGTAACAAAATAATAAGACAAAACAAATTAAAAAATTGCAGCCCGTATTCTGTATTGTTACTTAAAACTTGTAATCAATACAGTGGCAAATTTTCAGTCAGTGTAGCAATATATCATCATTTTCACCAATATATCAACCTTTCAATGTTGCGACTGCTGGGGTCCCCTCTTTTTTTGAGGGAATGGGCCGTAATTCACCAAGCGGGCCCAGTGCTGGTTGGTGGATGGCACATGTCTTTTGAGAGCAGTGGTGATGCAATAATTTACTCAAAGTAAAGCGCCTGCCTGGGTTCGAACCCACTAGCAATATATAACGCACTAAAAATTAAGAAAGAAAGAAATAGAGTTTTTTAGAAACTGTTCTGAAAAACTTAAATACAAAAAAAGACTACGACGAATTGAGAACCTCCTACTTTTTTTGAAGTCGGTTAATAATACAGAGTATGAGTCACATCCACGCAAAACAGTTATCGCACAACATAATGCTGTAACTCGCCTGCAGACAGAGCCACATCGCTGAGGTTCTGCAATAGCCGGAGTCAACTGAATGATGCCGAACCAATGAAATATTATTAGCAAGTGACCTGTATTTCCATAGGTAAATAGGTACCTAAGTTGATGTAACCACCCTACATTCAGTGATTTAATTTTCATGCAATGTTAAGTAAGCTATTTGACATTAACCGGGCATAAATCTATTGTTCGGGCTCCTAGTGTCACAAAAAAAATATGAAAGCCATGCCTTTAGTACCAAGGGATCACAACAGATTGTGGTCAATTTTACAAGTTTGTAAGCAATGGTATACACAGAGTGGAGAGTCTTTTAAATTGTTGCTGGAATATCTATGTGCTCCTAATGTGGTAACCGTGTTGGGTTATTTAGTTGGCCATCCCTACTGTTTTGTTAAGAAACGATGAGTCTGAAGAGGAAGGGTCTCTTAGTATAAAATATTTTACTTTTTAGGGTTCCGTAGCCGAATGGCAAAAAATGGAACCCTTATAGATTCGTCATGTCTGTCTGTCTGTATGTCTGTCCGTCCGTATGTCACAGCCACTTTTTTCCGTAACTATAAGAACTATGCTGGTGAAACTTGGTGAGTAGATGTATTCTGTGAATCGCATTAAGATTTTCACACAAAAATAAAAATAAAACAATAAATTTTGGGGGTTCCCATACTTGAAACTAAAACTAAAAATATATTTTTTCATCAAACCTATACGAGTGGGGTATCTATGAATAGGTCTTCAGAAATGATATAGAGGTTTCTAATATCATTTTTTTCTAAACTGAATAGTTTGCGCGAGAGTCTCTTTCAAAGTGGTAAAATGTGTGTCCCCCCCCCCCCTGTAACTTCTAAAATAAGAGAATGATAAAACTAAAAAAAATATATGATGTACATTACTATATAAACTGCCAGCGAAAATTGGTTTGAACGAGATCTAGTCAGTAGTTTTTTTTTAATACGTCATAAATCGTAAACCGCAATTTACCAAGTACGGAACCCTTCGTGCGCGAGTCCGACTCGCACTTGGCCGGTTTTTATACCATGTTTCAATTGAAAAGCACACCTTTTCGAATAAGATTCTTTTCACAATAAACTATGATTTGACATTGAGAAGCAAAGCAGCAATTCAACTAACTATAATTATATATTTTAACTATGGAAGACCATGGACATGTTTAATACCACTATGCTGGGCATGTTGCCTCACAGGCTACATAAGAATATATTACCTGAGGCCTTTGACAAGTCATCGCTTATATCGAATGACACTTGCGTAGAGTTTAGAGGCTCTAGACAAGTGGCAATCGATGTCAGTGAAGGCGATTGTCGATGGGTCAAAATGCATGGGATTGATCACGTGATTTTTCGATATCGCTTGTCAATCCCATACAATTTTGCCTCTTTGACAATCACCATCGCCACGCTTTCGATGATAAAAAGGGGCCTTAGCCCTCTTTTAAACAAAATAGTTCCAAATTGCTTGAAATCGAAGTGTAGGTTTCAAATAATAAAAAAACAAAGAATATTCTTAGAACATTAATTATCTTTTGTTAGTAAAATCTATAAACACGCCATAATCAATATTTATGAAAATTTTAGTTTGAATTCGCAATTTTCTTCAAACTTTTCGTTATTTTTTTTCATTTAGTTTACATAGTGGTAAATAAACAATTTCAATATGAATAGGTATACCTTTTCCTGTACCTTTACAATACTATCAAATGACGAGTCTCGATACTTCTGAAATTATCTTTCCTCCTTAGTAACTAATAAACTAACGTTTTCCTGTTGATGTTAGCGATGTCATACGCGATGTGTGCTAAGTCAAC
This sequence comes from Orthosia gothica, assembly GCA_949775005.1. Classification (NCBI taxonomy): domain Eukaryota; kingdom Metazoa; phylum Arthropoda; class Insecta; order Lepidoptera; family Noctuidae; genus Orthosia; species Orthosia gothica. Next base: position 116,734 of record CATKRY010000001.1, read on the forward strand.
ACCATCGACTTAGAGAAAACTTTTTCATTTCAGTTTAATTAATATTATGGCACAAATACAAACAACTTTTGGGAGCGTTATAGCCAGTTGATATTGACTTAAAATAATACTCGTTAATAATCGAATATCACAACAAATTTCGATTTAAATTATGCCTCATCTCTAAATAAAAATAATAGGAATAAGTATGTCGGGTTTAGTCAATAGTACGGACGTTAAAACAAATCGCAAGCACGCCATCTGGCGGAAAAGCAAGAACTACGCATTGGCGCGCTATTACTAACCACCTGCGTGGTGGGGAACATAGAATATGGCAGTTGAGTACTGACAGCCGTAGAGCTAACACGTCGTAGAATCAGTGTCGATCCGTAATATTAGTAAGCAGGATTGTAACTGTGAATATTTGAATAAACCCAGTGTATCGAATAATTTATGTGATTTCATTTGCACGATTGTACCCAACGAACAGCCCACACAAGATGTCTTAACCTAAGGGAATACATCCTGACTTCCCGATGGTTTGCATCTATCGGCCAGCCTTGATGCGACATCGGAATTGGGATTCGGTCGTGCTAATGAGATCACACATAGAAACAATGGTAGTGAAAGTCGCGGTTACATTCTTGCAAAAAAAATTGCGGTGTCAGATAGAAACAGTTGTCGAGTTTTCTGCGACTACCCTCAGTCTTGAATAATGAAAAAAACCAGTCCGGAACGGAGCAGGAAGGAGGCTAACAACCGAGGAGCTGGACAGGTCAAGGAGGAGTGTGTGGACATGTGAAAAGATCCATACTCACTGATCTTTATGCCAATCTGGTGAGTCGTTTTCATTTTGTTATGACTATGGAAAAGTGTGTTCATTATTCAAAATTCTGGTTTTGTGTACGGTATGGTGGTCAGTGGTTCAACGGGGTGGCCCGTGTCAGCTCATAGTTTCATGTGAGTTATCGGTGGTCAAGTTTTGGTGTTGTTGAAGAGTTATTATTCTATTATCACTGGAAATAACACTTGACTGACCTTGGCTGACTATTATTGTTCCTCTTACCGTACCGTACCTTTACCTTATACTTCAGTCTGGAAATTATGATAATTCCAAATGAAATATTTTGATTAGTTTTATGTAGTGAGAATTGACTAAGTTTGAGAAGAAGCATAGTATTCTTCTTTTGTAGTTGGAGGGCCAAACTTTCTAAAAAGTGGTAAACCCTACCAGGTCGTTAATTGCAACTTAAAATGCAATGGCATTTATTTGATTCTCTAAAGCTCTTATACCTACCTGGGCACTTGGGACACTGTAATGTGTGATTCATGTTTAGGTTGTTTCACTGTAACTCTGCACTCACATTCGGTGTCCATAATAACACTTTTTTCAGGTTTAGGTTATTACTACTACTAGAAGCTCGTGGCTAAATAATAACATTCGCACTGGTCGATCATCAAGGTTAAGCAACGCTTGACGAGGTCGGTCCGTGGATGGGTAACCATTTCAACATACCGGGTTTCCTCCGTGCTTCGGCAAGCACATTAAGCCGTTGGTCCCGGCTGTCATTTGAAGATCTTTGACAGTCGTTACGGGTGGTCAGAGGCCTGAGATCTGACACCAGTCTTGCCAAGGGGTACCGTGTTACCCAGTTGCTGGGTTGTGGAGGTCAGATGGGCGGTTGCTCCATGTAAGGCACTGGTGCTCGGCTGAATCCAGTAGGACTGGAAGCCGATCCCAATGCAGTGGGAAAGAGGCTAGGCAGATTCATTGGTTTAGGTTACAGCATCAGTGCACCAGATAATTCCCATCAAAGCTGTGTATGGTTAAGATAACCGTGTGAACATATACTCTCGTAATATTTTTCATGTTTCAGATACCATATTGTGTCGCAGCCTGAAGCCTCTGCTGAAGGCTAGCGATTCAGATGCTGAGCGTGAAGGCTAGCGGCTAGTGGTTCAGATGCTGTATGTGAAGGCTGACGTGTCACTATCTGAGAGGTTAAGAGGAACAGCATGGTAGCAGTTCGCAGGTCGTAGCCGAACGTTACGAGCGCGCGCAAGTTTGGAATGGAATACTCGGTGAGTCGCTTCCATGTTATTTCGATAGTGAAGTCGAATGTTCTCTAGTGATGAGATGCTATTTCGAGTTTTAAGAGTGTTCATGTTGGAACACTGAATTGGTTGGTAGTGGGTATACCTAGCACCATCACTAGGTAATTAAGACACACCTAGTAAAAAGCAAGTAGCTAATAAGTTACCTATTGGCTTGTTAGTACTTTCCTACTTTCAACATTTGGTTCAGTACGAACTTTAGGATGAGATATCCCGTAAGAAGTTGAGATGTCCAAAGACTGCACTAGTCACAACTAGTGATTTTCAGTGGCAAAGCGAGTTAGTAATGTTATTGGGCCAACGAAATTGTATCGAGTTAGAAACGGTACTGGTCATTTACGTGTATTCAGAACAGATCTTATGTTGCGTAAGAGTCTCAGATCTGAATTCACTTGCTTACTTTCAAAGTAAATATTATGATAGCAGTAGATCTCGCGATCGTGTTCCGTACATGAAAACTGAGTTAGTGAGCGACAGTTACTGTTGGTAATCTGATATTAATGATATTGATCCGAGTTAATTCGTAAAGCTAATTAATATTATCAGGGTTAGTTGTTTCCCTTTTATAAGCCGTCAGTATGTTCCAAAATCTTTAGAGCAAAAAGCGCGAATCTTGTGAGAAGGTTCCCCGATCACCAAGTTCTTTGAGAATTGTACGTCATAGTTGATGACAGTGTAACATGTCTGCTCGTAAGACCAATTCTGGACTGCACCTCATGCGTTACATGTGGCGATGGGTTTTTGAAGAGGTTTCATGAGTTGGGTATGCATTACCTTTGAATTAATTATAAGAAACCGTAACAGCATTGTTACTATTACTTTGTTTAGTTTTGAACTTGTTGATCGTCTTTTTCTAATGAATAGTGTTGTGTGGGAAACTTTAGTACGAAAACTAAATAGGCCCTTTATTAAGTCTGCGATAGGTTACCGGACGGTGACATTACAGGACGGTGATCATTATACACCGAAAGATTTAAGTAGGTACGCTTAGAACCTACCAGTATGCATAAGGTAGGATAAGGGAGATGCCAGCGGGTCATGTACCAGTCGATGTTGATGTTAAAAGGATTTTAATGATGATGAGCAAGCTTAAAAATGTCGAGTAATTGAGTCTATCAGCCGTATTATGTTTGACCGTACCAGTAAATTCTGGCGGAGGTCGGGGTCTTGAGAGACCGTTGTGTGAGAGCAATACAATTGCTGGTCGGCTATAGAGCCGTGGCGTTAGAGGTTTTACTCGAGGGTTTCTATAAGCTTGGCAGTTGTTGCTGCAGCAGAAGTTTTAAAGTTTGTTTGGAATGACTGTGGTACATGGCCCAGGGCAATGATTTAGTTAGAGAGTAGAGTTCAAAAACAAATCTCTATTTTCACGAACCCATTAATCTAGTTTGGTCAGGACTAGCCGAGCGTTGTGTGTAGGCCTGTGTGGCAACTGGAGGCCTTTATGGCAACTGTAGGCCAGTGTGGCAACTGGAGGTCTTTGTAGCAACTGTGGGCCTGTAGGGCACCTGTAAGTTGGTGTAAAAAACACGTTTGTGTCAAGGAACCTTACAGAGGATTCCTGTTGAGTTATGAGGTTAAAATAAAGTAAACTCGCATAGTCACGCGAGAGGTGAGGTCACCATGTTAATGTTGATGACGTTCGAATCGTCAAGCCTTCATTATGAAAATTGAAATAATATTGGTTTTCTAATTTTGATTACTATGCGTAGATTGTGTTAGTAAGATACACAAAGCTCAAGTACCAATTGAGATTGAAAGTGAAGTTGATGATGAATTGACGTAACATAGGACAGACTGAGTGTCTGTGTGAACAGGTTCTTAGTTCAGAGAGTTCAGTTGACTTGACATCGTAGGGCAATTGTGATTGCTAAGAGAGCTATGTGATAGCTAAGAGAGCTATGTGATAGCTAAGAGAGCTATGTGATAGCTAAGAGAGCTATGTAATGGCTAAAGATCGTGAATAAGATACCTGATGTCTCGTTTCTTTTGTTTCATTGAATGTGACATTAATGACGATCAGTGGTACTTGGACTTTGTAATCACGAAGATTAGGTGCTATCAGGTACCGGATCGATGATTAAGTTGCTATTTTCTTTAAATTGGAAATATAATTACTTGTTCCTTGCAATAGTGAACAGAGATTTAAATGATCATGTTTGATTGATTCGAAATGTTTCCTCACTCTGGAGTATGAGTCAGGATTGTACGAGCAAATACTGTTTGGAAATTTTCTGTTTCAGAAAGATATCCCTTGTATGATGGGAGACTGGCGGGTCGGAGTAGACTAAGATGACGTGTGGCGCAACACGACATGAGATGGCAGTGAGCAAGGACAAGAAGATGATGCCTGCGGGTGATAGATTTGGGGATCTGTCACCTGAGAGAGGCCCGAGAAGGCGACGTGCTGTGTTCCACGCTCGCCTCTCAAAAGAAATTACGGCCTAGAGAACACCATGTGGTTTTAGTCAGTAGGAGTCTGACAGACCCCTCAGCTTCCCCCAAGGTCTGTGGACATTCATGAGAATTTCCACATGATTCGATACACTGTTAACCCTGACAATGAGGAACAGACGAGGACGCCTGTCTCGCAGGATGGCCGTGTCGGGTTTAGTCAATAGTACGGACGTTAAAACAAATCGCAAGCACGCCATCTGGCGGCAAAGCAAGAACTACGCATTGGCGCGCTATTACTAACCACCTGCGTGGTGGGGAACATAGAATATGGCAGTTGAGTACTGACAGCCGTAGAGCTAACACGTCGTAGAATCAGTGTCGATCCGTAATATTAGTAAGCAGGATTGTAACTGTGAATATTTGAATAAACTCAGTGTATCGAATAATTTATGTGATTTCATTTGCACGATTGTACCCAACGAACAGCCCACACAAGATGTCTTAACCTAAGGGAATACATCCTGACTTCCCGATGGTTTGCATCTATCGGCCAGCCTTGATGCGACAAGTATTTGTTGTTTTGATCACTATCATAAAATTAACATTATGCAAACTAAGTTTTTTTTTTTTGGAAATACAGATTCTATAACGTAATTTCTTTCACTGATAGAAAGCTACTCTCTATAATTGAGTGTTTTTTTTATACCAAAATAACGAGGGATCGTCACCGTCGTTGGATAAACCATAGGAACGAAGCTGGAGAAAATGCTAGTAAATAAGATAACCAAACCTTTTTTGCGTTTCAAAATTTAAGACATTATCGTACTCCACGTAAATAATAAAAAATAAGTCGAAAACTTTACTCCACAAAAATATATTTAAAATAACCCTTTCCCTTGCAGCCGGGAAAAAAGAACAGATAACTGTGGCTTACCGGTAACTGAAAGTTAGAAAAATCGAACCAAACATTAGCAAGGGTCTTTTGGCCAACCAATAAGAGTAAGACCACGGTCTATTATCTTGACCTTTCAACTTTGTCGTTTGAAATCGGTGCCGCCATGTCTTCGGGAATCTTTCCGGAGCAGGCCATTGAATGTTTCCTTTTAACCTGTATTTTTGTACACCATCATAACAGGTAGTCAAGATACTATTATTTCAATTTGTTCAAATTAGGTACATTCACTCACAGGAGATTTAATTATGAAGACGTTATTCATGCCTATTTAATTTTCAAAATTGTCTGGCATTAGTCAGGCATTAAAAAAATCTTTATCTTAGCTTTGTTAACTCCAAACATTGCAATAGACTACCTAATTGGTCTGGTGGTCGCAATCGTTCCTGCGGAGCGTAAGATCTTGGTTCCGATGCTTGAGCAAAGTAAGTAGGAGCTCGGAATTTAGATCTAGCCTAGTTGATATCAATAGACTCGCCCTTGCTCACGATCTTTGAAAAGCTAAGCTATTATTATCTATGACAATATCATTTATTATTTCTTTATTTATCTTCTTTCTTATTTATTACATTTTTAAATATATAAAAAAACTTAAAAGCATTTAAAAATAGTAAAAATAGAGGCCAACCGGTATCGGGAACAGGGTCCAAGCTACCGGTGGTTAGGGCTCCAGAGACAGGAACCACCTCACAATGCGAGCCGTATCGAGGAGTACTGCCTTCTGTATCAGACCCTTGATCCAACCGCCCTATGACAGCCTCGACAGATGGTCGTCGAGGCTCTTGGACATCAGGCCGTTGGCCGTAACGACAATCGGCACAGTGATCGCCGAGTTCACATTCCACATGTCGACAACCTCGTGTGCTAAGTCAAGATACTTGATTTGTTTCTCTTACTCAGCTTTCACGAGGTTCTCGTCATGCGGTATGGTGACATCGATTATCATTGTGCGGCGCGCTACTCGGTCTATCTCCACTATATCCGGCTTATTGGCAACAATAGTCCTATCAGTGATGATAGACCGATCCCAGTACAACGTGACATGGTCATTTTCGAGAACTGGATCGGGCACATACTTGTAATACATTTATTTATTATTACTATTTCTATTTCCAGTTAGCGTTATTTGATCGCTTTAAAATTATTGAGCAGTCAAGCGCTATCTTCTGCTACTATGTTGAAGTCCCACTAAACAACGACACAAAAATTAAATTCTAAAAAATAAACAGAATACCTTGCTAACCCTTCTACGTCTTAACTTTACATGGACGCCACCATTCCACCAATAAGTCCTACGACCTCACATGCCCTCAACAACCGTCACGTACGATACACGTGCTAACACCTCATTGGTCAGACCTTCCAATGGCTCGCACATATTTCTGAATACTTGCAAGAATGTGAAATGTGTTTAGTATTTCTTTTTTACGAAAGGTCTTCTTCGTCTTTTCGTGTGAGTATGTGACCACCTGTGGTGTCAGGGTTAATTAAGCCACTTTTGGGATCGCCACAGGCATCTGACTTCGCTATTTCAGACTTACATTAACTATATAAGTCCAGGTAACGATGTTTCCTTCACCGTTGCCTATGTCCAAGATAAACTTTAGAAAGAACATTATGAATTTGGTAGAGTCATATTGGCACGAGAGGCTAGGTCTTAGCCACTGTGCCACTACGACATAGTGAATAGTAAAATATGCTTCAGCAAACCAAGGTCACCTGAGAATAGACAAAGTGTTATTCCATCTGTGACGGTGATGGTCGAACTGACATAATATAAGGGATTGATCACGTGATATTTTGATAGCGTTTGGCAATCTAATGCAATTTTGCCATTTGCCATATTGCTTTCAAGACGCTTTAGTTAATGGAATTTCACTTTTATAGAACCTTTGTAAGTTGGTATCCGAATGTTGCAATAGTTTTCTGCATTTACATGGGTATTTGGCAGTAATGTTTTTGTTATTTGGGTAAATATGTCGACAGATATTATGACATTGAAAATTTACTATACTTTTTAATGCCATGCGAAAGAAGATGGAGCTTGCAGAAAAGGCTCTTTCGTGACCTTCTTTTTCTCGTACCCTTTAATAAAATCAGATTAGACATGTACGTTATTTGAGAAATCAAATTATGAAACGGATTTAAGACTAAACCGGAATAATCCTTTCAATGCAACCTCCGACCCGTTCATCAAATAAAATTTCAAAATGAAAATCCACACACATAATCCTTTTTATTGGAAATCTAATCTCATTCAATATCCACCATCATGAATTTGGACTGGATTGTGGCAATTTTATTTGAAACCGTGACAATCATACTATAAGAATAAATCCAGTGTAATCAGACCTGTCATTATTTAGATTTTCCGTACAATGACAGGCCCGCTTATACTGGAAATGTAAGCTTGACCAAATGTGATACAAAGGGGAAGATATAAGTTTATGATACTCGTTTGCATATTTCAACATTTAATTGCACAAATTAAATGATTTTAGCATCCGATAATGGCAATTGGAATGGCCGTCCATAAATGATTTTAATGATAATAAAGATTTTTGTTTATGCTTTTGTTCTGTTCCAGTTTTTAGTATTCTGTTTTGGGGATATTTAGACGTTTTAAAACATACACTTATTTAGAGTAGTTATTAGGAGTGAAGCTTCTCCAGCAAAACTTGTCTCCGGTACCTTGATATGTTTCTTAAAAGAAAAACTAAATTAATAACTTCATCTTATTTTAAAAAATCCATACAGAAAGTATCAAATATAATAATAAAAAAAACTAGACATAGTATACCGATACGTTAAAATATTAACAGATTCTAAATCTACAATACACCAACAGAAAATTTGGATTTAAAATCTGTTAATCAGTTCCTTTACAATTCAGAGATATTTACAAATGAGCCCCAAAATACACAAGGCGTGGATATACCAAGAGCCGTGTCTCCAAATTTGGTTTACAAACTTTTATTTGGTCAAAAAAACTTGATATATTCCGAGCTCAACTTGGCCTGGTAACTATAATAAAGTCACACACAATACAGAAATAGAACAACCGATTCTAAGTTCAATGAACTGTTACAAAGATACAGACTAGGCCCAAGTTTCAATCCACACGGACTTTAATCAATCACAATAAACATTCAACAATACGGAATTAATGTTTGAAGGTATTTGTGTTGATATCTAGCTTCTGCCCGCTTAATAAGTGTTCTATCATCCAGAGAATACAAAGTATCCTTTATTCTTCCCAGGGTCACAAACAATCTTCATGCCAAATTTCAGCTAAATCGGTTCAGTAGATCCAGATATTACCCCTTACAACCTCACAAACTTTACCTCTGTATAATATTATAGTATAGATATCGAACAGACTTGTCTGAACTTTCCCTATGTCTTGTTGGGGAGATTAGCTGGAAGCATGTCTTATTAAGTAGAGTGGATGAGTTGATTGTAGTAATCAGGTCGATAAATTGGCTTTAGTTGTTGTGGTCGCAAACGTTAGTAGTTTTAAATGAGGTTCTGGGTTCGATACCCGGGTCGGTAAAAGCCAAATGGCTTTGACTATCTGGTATTTTTCAATAGCAGCATGGAGTCTGGATTAGTACCCGATTGACTGGCCCCGCATTTTTTTTTTTATAATTTTGACCCACACTAGGTATTTTTTCCCCTATCGTGGGTACATTTACAAACATTGAAACTCACATACACAAGACACCCAGATCCGGCAAAACTTTCCGTCATACAAATATTTGTTCTTTGCGGGAATCAAACTAGCGACACGCAGCGCAGCAGCCGATCGCTAAACCACTATGCCAACCGTAAAACTGGCGAAATATGGTGTGTAGGTTCACTTCTGCTTAACCTTTCGAGAAATACAGGCGTAGTATGTTGATGATGATGATTGTAGTTATAAAGGTGGTGTATTTAAAAAGTACGTTTTAATTTATCTATACTCCATTTGAAATTACATTACACATTTAAATAATCCTATTTTACGGACCGATCAATCAATTTTGACTTCTATTGCATTGGTGATATGAAAAATGGCACCTGTATTAAACAGTTAGTTTTGGCACAAACAATATAATACTTGGTTTTGTTAACAGGTTTATACTTGTTATGTCATCCGTATATTTACGGAATGGAAGTCAAAATCGGCTGAACGGACTGTAAAAAGGGGTTGTCAAAAGTTCTAATGTTTTTTCAAATGGAGTATAGTCATCACTGAAATCTGTAAATGAATGTATCAAAATTCTGGAAACGCTTACCCAGTTTGAGCAACCGTGGTTATTAATGCTCATTCCTCCTCTTCGTGAAAAGCCTTTAACGTGGTTGGTAGAGGCAGGTATATTCTTATTTTAGACTAAGTTAATGTAGCCTGAACTCTTCTCGTAGACGATTTAAAAGGCGATTGACCTTACAAAGTCCCTTTGAATTTATAATATTATTAACTTCATCTGTAATTTTAATTCGCTTTGAAGTACTTACATAACTTACTAATTTTACAAATTTGAGAGATTATGTTTGATAATCTTTCACGCAAAAACTGTTTTCAAAACACGATTTTGTTGTCATTTTGCACACAGATAGTTTATAACCAGGTCATACACAACACATCACATACTATTTATTCAGGTACGTTCGGGAAAATATCGACTTTCAAGCTCGGTCTCTTAAACATAATGTGATTTTCTATATCTACATACATGACTATCATTCAAAGTCTTTGAATCTACAATCAGGAACTCATAAATCATATTTCTGAGATGACAGAAATCCGACTTTCAAGATATCAATGTCTTTTCATTTAAAATGGCTTTTAGTATCCTTATTACCTTACCTAGATATCTTTCTGTGAAATCGTTAAGCTCGTTTCCATTCACTACCTTTTTATAGAATCTATAATTATCTCGATTAGCGCTCAAATTAAGGTAAGAAGCTCACGATATAAAACGATTTATTTCTGAAAGATCCACTTTACCTTAATTAGAGAACGGCAGTACTTCAGCGTGTTCAATTCTAAATCTCAGAATCAATTTGCTGAAACTTACAAAAGCAATCACGATTTATCTATCGTGATAATTGTAAAACTCTCTAATTTCCAATTCCGTTGAGACCCAATTATGAGGAAACAATTGGCGATCGTAACGGACCGGTGGAGCTGTGCGATTGGTTGGAAGCAATCGATCCGATTGGTTGATTGTTATGATAGGTTTTAATTTGATACTTTTGCTTGGAAACTGCAAAGAACAGGAATAATACTCTAGAATCCTTTCTTTTGCTTTTGGTAGTAGCAGAATTAGATGGCGGTTGCTCATAAACGAAATTAATGGCGTGTGATTGAAGAAGGGTGATAATGGCAAGAAACAATAAGGAGTTGATTTACTAGTTATCCACACCTGATACCATGTAGTATTTGGTAATAGATCAAGTAAAACAATCAGTTCACGTTATAACTTTATTCACACAGTTACCCTCATTATAAAATGCAACGATATAGATCTACCCACATAATCATACATACAATATGAGCTTTTATCACTTGATTCATAATTACTATGTTGACAATAAAGTTAAGTCAACCCACTTGTTTTTGCCATGAGTCTTCATTAAATAGGTCTAGGATAACCAGCAAAATGGCAGACATGATTTGTCTCTATCAGTAGTGTATCCCCGTCTCCTAGGGGGACGGGCTTTCCACTTTCCATTCATTTAAGTAGGCCGATCACCAGTTTTCTCATTATTACATTTAATATTTTGTTAATACGTGTATTAGACTTTACCGATGTTGTAATGCAATATGTAATTTATTTTACTTAATTTTAACCTCCACTTAATATGCATTTACTGTAGGGAATTTACGTAGGCACAAATCTCGGACGAGTATCAAATGTATGGCAGGGGCAAAAGCTACATCATGTCGGGTTCAGTCATACGATATGTTGGCAGAATCTTAGCTTACTGTCGAGTGCAGTGTACGTCTTTGGAACTGACTTTGAATAGGAATTGTAAACAGAATATATTTTGCTCAGTCCAATCAGTCTTGTTCCGAAAGCTTTTATTTTGACAGATTAGTGTTTATGTGTGTGTTAGATGTTTCTCATTGAACCATAGTGTTCATTCGCAAATAATAATGAATGAGCATTTTTTTAAATAACTTACCTATTTTTCAATATCTTTATTATGTCCCCTTCTAAAGTTGCAATTTTTTGTTGAAAAATAAATATCATCATCATATTAGATGCAAGCCCAATAGTGTTAAAATTTGGCTATATTAGTTTCGCCTAAAACTCCAAACAAAAACTGAATCAAAGTAAGGTTAAAGGCAAGGCACTCAAATGACCTTTGGAAAATTTTCAGTCTTCAGATGAGATCTATTAAGAACGTCATCACACAGAACACGCACTGCAGTGTGTGAGAGCAAAAATCATACATTTTTATCTTAAGTATAGTAGGTAATATTTTCAGTGTAATCATCATCACCATCATCAGCCTTTTTAATGTTCTTACAGCTGTCACAGATCTCCTGTCTATTACAGAAGGAATGGACCTTCTTCCAACACGCGGGCCCGGTGTGGGTTCGTGGATGTCATATGACTTCAAATTATTGGTTCTAGGTCATGTAACCCACCCATACGAACAAAGCGTTTTGCGAATACATCATTGTGCGCACAGCTAAGGAGTGGAATCCCCTGAAGGAGTCTTTGTTTCCTGATAGCTACAACCTTGGGGTCTTTAATGGTCTTTACGTCAAGAGTAAATAGGTTACTTTTAGGCAAGCATGGTTCACCGTTAACCATATCAGCGCTTACCATCAGGCGAGATAGTGGTCAAACGCGAGCATATCGAAAAAAAAGAACTGTTTCCTCACGATGTTTTCCTTCACTGTTTTTAGAGCAGTGCTTGTAATAGTGAAAAATACTCGTATAAAATCTATCATAAAACTAAAAAAAAACACTGTACAACCTCTATCAAGCAAAGCCAATATGAAAAAATATGAAGACAATATTATAACAACAACCCTTCCATATATTTCACTTCCTAGACAGGTTATTAACCTCTCGCGAACGGAGAAGGCTACGACCTATTTCCTTCAGTCATACACGACAAGCAGGAAACACTGTGTTTCTCTTTAATATCTAGAACGTCTGAATAGTAATGAGGGATATTTTAATAATTATAGCTGAGAAAATAATGGTATTTTTTGTTCAGAACGAGGGTTGTTTGAGAGTGAATGTGGATCAGAATGCTTTAGATTCGGAATTTTATGAAAACATTAACTTATGCCCGCGGCTACATGCGCGTGAAATGTGTTTTATTATGACAAGGGAACATAATACTGAGTTTATCGCGATAAATATATAATGTATCTATATGTGTGCCAAATTTTAACTAGATCCGTTCAGCCGTTCTGGCGTGATTTAGTAACAAACATTAATTCAAACATTATTTTTTTCGATATGTTTATAGTAGGAAGTAGGTTAACTAAATCAAACATAGTCTAGTATTAAATAAATGCAAGCCAATCTGCTTAAAAATTACTATTACAATCTACCATAAGTAGGTTCAGTCACAAATATGAATTGTTTAGCTTCTTAAGGTTAAATGTCATTTGTGCGTCTTAAAACTACCAGGAGCTTTAGACAAGTGACATTTTATCAACGAAAACGACGCCATAGCAATTTGTAAAAAGTAAAAAAATATATACAAATGCCAAGCGCTATCAAAATTTCACTTGATCAATCTCGACCTTTGGCATTTCGACCATCGTCATCGCTGATATAATGCCTCTTTATCTCAATTTATTGAAAATTACAGTCGAAAGTGGTAACATATAATAGGGTAATTGTCACAAAATATCTATTTAGTCCGTCAGTAAGATAACTTCAAAATACACGTAAACAAAACGTTACAATGACACAGTGCGTTGAAATATTGTGTGACATCACGGGCGGTGTGCTATACTTTGTACTGACAAAGTGACGTCACAAGCTCCCACTCCCACAGCCTTATTGCGTAAGTGAATACGGCAACGCAAAAGGTATGACCACAGACAAAAATCCACATCGCGTCATTCATCTCGAATGTGATAACGGTCAAACCCTTCTTCGGCTGCTGAACTTTGATGCGCTTTATCTTTCCGATTTTTTATTTATTTGACTAAGCAAAACATATGGGTCCAATATTATTTGATACCCTCTCTGACTGACTAAATAGAATTATAATTTTACCAGGAAACATCCATCATTTATTTGACTTAACATAACGTCTCATCATCATCATCATTTCAGCTGGAAGACGTCCACTGCTAAACTTAAGCCTTCCCAAGTGTCAGTACATCGACCGGTCTCGAACTCACGTCTGTGTAAATAGAAATAGACCACTGTCTAATATGCATGACCTTCTGTGGTCACCACAGAAGATCATGCATCATGCTTAGTACACTTTTTTCCCCCTACATTCATGCATAAGTCCCAGGCATTTGGCTCACATAATACCAGTTTCCCCCTACAACACTACTACTACTACAACTAAGCTTAACCCAGTCACTTTGTCAAACGAAATCAGAATGCCGACGTCGAAAACTTTTCATAAAATAATTTTCAATCCTCTAAACAGTTTTTGAGTTTTAATCAGTTTAATCCAATTACCGTAAATGATTTTCTAGTGTCCTTTTCAGAATCAGCTTTGTACAATTTTTCATCTTTGAAGTTAATCCTATTAGTGAGAAAAGTTATTGAAATATTAGTTTTGTCAAGAACATTTTGCAATTTCAAAGTTAAATGCTGTTTTAATTTAAATAAATATTACGTAGCTGTCGAATGCCACCTAATAGCGAGGCAAAAACCTCTTCTAATTCAGATAAGGCAAGAAAATTAATCACAACACTTGCTTGAGGTGGGTTGACGATTTCAAACGTATATCAAAGTAGTAGTTTAAATTTCATTAAAAGTATGAGAACAATTTTGACTATGCTTAAAGTCTGCCTTAATGGGGCAATCTATGCCCGGATCGGCTTAAACAAACCTTTCTTTGTAGTTGATTTTATACAGTTTTTGCCCGTAATATTAATCGCGAGAACATGGACATAATTATTATGAACTCACATACTTATTATATACACAACAACATTCACAGTAAACGTTAAAATTCATTGACACACTTGGTTTTATGTTTTGACGATGCCATTCGTAGCAATAGCCACCAAGGCATCTATCTAGTTTCCCTGTGATCGAGAGGTATCCAAAATGAAAATCCCTATCACATTTTGAAGGAAAACGTGAACGAAGATTTCATCTAGATTCTCGCTTTTAGCGGAACATTTAGGAGATTTTCACACATCTGATCACTCTATCCATTATGCTATCACAGCCTTATTTCCATATCGCCAAAAATATTGCTGCCTCTCCATACTCAAACACCAAATGGTCATGAATAGTTCCCATAGATTTGATATATGATCCAAAAGAAGTACATAATAAATAATTTAAGGATAATTTCGATGCAAACGGCATATAAGCGCGCGTTATAGGCATTTGTTCCCTAAGGCTATGGTGTAGGTATGGATTTGAATGGAAGCGCGTTATAAAGCATCTTTCTCGTAAATGTTTATTGACTTACTATAAGCCTTTCCCTAAGATGACCCACGAGAACTGCATCGTTAGAAGTAATTGACCTTTGTTATTTTGGTAACAAACCAGATAGCCCTTTTGATGGTAAAGTGGTCATCACCACGTCATCCCATTTGTTCAAGATCTAGAAATCTACACACACATCTTACTTATCTTACTTAATATCACACTATAATATTATGAGGACGAAAGTTTGTGAGTGAGTGAGTGTGTGTGTTTGTATGTTTGTTACTTCTTCACGCTCAAACGGATTGACGGATCTTGATGAAATTTGGCACAGATATAGATTGTAGACATAGAATACTTTTTATCCCGGGAATATGTGCCCTCGAAAAATTTTTGACACGCGGGCGAATTCGCTGGCAGAAGTTAGTAGGTATATAAATTCACGCATATTCCCATGCGTTTGGCAAAAACTACAGAATGCCAGCTGCTACGATCCTTACATGCTCCTTTTGCTTCGTTTACGTTCAGAATTCAGATTACACACGCACGCCGGTTATGAGTACTGCGCACCTGGCCTTTAATTCTGTTTATATGTACCTACTGTGTTCGGTGACAAAGGTTTGAATGTGAGGCATTATGTCGTCTCCACATGCATGACGAATAATATCGAACAGCAAACAACAAACAACGAACGTGTGGATGGGTGTTTGATAGTGTTTGGCTGTTTTTGTTTGTGTTCGCCCGTTTTCGGCATCGGTGTCGGTTTTTGTGCACAAATCAAAGGATGTTCGACAAACGTGTTTGTGATGTATCCAAACGCTTGTTCAGTTTCGTAGTATGCGCGAGCTTGCGGGCGGCGTACGGAGTTAATAGTGATGGTCATATTTACGAATCGTGACATTTTGTGTATTTAGGATAAATTGTAGGAAAAATGAGGAGTTTAACCCGAAAGTAATCGCTGCCACAACAAACCCGGAATAGACTAGCATGTTTGCCAAGCGTGTGGATGCCGTGTTTGTGTTGGGTGTTTTTGGTCAGTGTTCTGCACGTGTTAGCTGTTAGCCCTGTTTGTGGCAAACAGCGAGCGGTGGAGGCGGCATCATAGGTACAGTCAAGAGTCAAAAGTGCAGCCAGACTCTCCCAAAACTCAAATGGCTCGTTTTTGTAGAAGAAGTTAAATTATCCACAACTGACTTAATATTTCGTATAGAAATCAAAGTATAGATTATTCATACTAACCGCGAAAAGTTGAATTTCTGCTGACTAAAAAAAAAAATCTGCTGTCTTTTCTTTTTTGGTAGAGTGTGACTGCACTTTTGACCCTTATAGTACGTTGCCATTCTATATTCAAAGTTGAGTTTACAAGAATTTCACCTTAGGTATAATCCCAGTCAGTCTGTAATGTCATAGTTATGGTTGAGTAGTTTAGCGATAAGGAATAAAATAATACTTAGTTGTACTCGTTTAGAATATCAGCCGTACTTGTTTATAATATTATCGGCCTTAAAATTAGAACTAAACAAAACAATACTTATTGTTAACTAAATAATTTAACTTCCTAGTAAAACCAATCCACGAGGTTGAGATTATGCCACAGGCTTTCTGTACCTTAAAGTTTGTTCAAGATATCAAAGGGGGTTTACGGTGAAGGAAAACATAAGGAGGAAACCTGTACCCTAATTGGTTAACAAGAACGAAAATAGCTTTTATTTTGAAACGAGGACAAAATTGGATTTTACAAATCAAAACAATTATGAGTCATACATAAAATAAATAACTGTCAATGCATAACTTAAACCCTAACTGGCTCTAGAAGCATAGAATACACAATCGTTTATTAATGTAAAGAAATTTAACAGTAAGGCATTTTAAAAATTCACCTCTTAAAGGCATTAGAAATAGGTGAAAAATATGTGTAATAGTTTGTTATTTTGCCCAAGTAAAATCTCCTCGGGTCAAATCTTGTTACTCCCAACGATTATTCCATACTTTTTACTTTCTGTGTATGAGAAAAGAAAAAAAAACAGAAAATACTTTGTTCTAAAATTCAGCACGAGTACAAACAAAAAATGAAAACGTATCTTTTTTTCAAGTTCAAATTCCAAATATTTTATTTCACATAGACCTACATGGGCTCTTATAAAACATAAAAGCGTTTCGGAATTTGTAATATCCAAGTAAATATGCTAACACGGTTCCGAAGTAGAAAAATATGAAGTCAAGCAGAATTAGGGACGCATATTTACCATTTGCTTCAGCCCAAGGTCGGGTTTGTTAGTTCAGTAGCTTATTACTAAAACTTGGGTAAGTTTGAGGACCCTGCTCCTTGTAAGCCAATGGTATGTTTGAAGTTTGTGGTGTTTTGGGTTGTAAGCGGAATTTGATAGAGTAAATAATAATCTGGTTGAATTTACTTTAACAGTAGAGTGAGGACCTCTTCTGAATTCTCAACAACTGCAATTCAAGCGCACCTAAACGAATGAACCGATTTTGATATCATTTTCATTTTATTTTGTTTGATAGGTAACTTTATCGAGAGTGTTCTTAGCTATGTGTTATGCAAATCGGTTCAACCGTTCAAAAGTTATGGGCGTTGAACTTTTTGAATCAGTATGTTTTCGCAAGATAGTGTCGTAATATGTGTTAAAAAAATTGTCGATCGAAGTGCGTCTACCACTAGATAAATTATGTAGCATGCAATAATGTCGGGGGCATGCATAGTATTATGTGTCGCGGTCTTATTAAATTTTACTTGTTGATTGTTTGCTGATTCTTGTAAATTTTCGTAATATCGTGTTCGTATAATTATTTATTTATTTTATTATTTATTTATTTACTCATTAATTATTATAACACCTTTACAGAAACTTCCAAGGCGATGTTATAACATACATATAAAACATTAAAATACAATACAAATCAATCGTTTCAATAAGACATTCCCATACATTTATCATTATTTAAATGGTCAGACCTTTTTCAATTATGTTTTGCGCTACTTTGACGAATCTCGGCAGGTTTTGGCAAAATATATCTTCCGATAATGTTACAGTATTTATCAAACGTATGACTCGCGTCATAGGGGTAAACTTAAGTAAGTTAGTCCTAGCCAACGGTACGTCTAACAGAGCTGGGCGGCGGCGTGCGCCCACGCACCCGTCCGGCGCGCACAGCCGCAGCGCCTCCAGCACCTCTGGGTGGTGCAACAAACCTAGCAGTACGCTAGCCACATACTTGACCAGCGCAACATCTCTTCTAACTGCCAGCCTGGTATATCCAACCATGCCCAGGACGAAAAGACTCGGGTACATGAGGGGATAAAAAGGGTAAACTCCATATTCTTTCAAATACAGAAATCTCGCAAACTTATTTTGTATTTTTTCCAACATGAGGCTGTACTTTCCCTCATGAGGATTCCAAATAATAGCACTTGTTTCTAGGTGGCTCCGTACCAGTGCATTATACAAAACTTTGACAGCCGCCGTATCGCTAAAATCCTTACATTGTCTCAAAATGAAACCGAGATTTCTGAAAGCCCTGCCGCACACCTCAACTATATGTTTGCGGAACGTTAACTCCGGCACCATCTGCACGCCCAGGTCCCGCACCTGTGTGACGCGCGGCATTACCTCCGTGTCCATCTCGTACTGATAATGCAATGGAGCACGCGCACGGCTGTAACTCATCACACAGCACTTATCTACATTAAAATTAAGTTTGTTAGTTTTGCTCCATTGGACTACACTGTTAATGTCTGACTGGAGCCGATTACAATCTGCCTCGTCTTTAACAGCTAAAAATAACTTTAAGTCATCAGCAAACAGCAGACACTTCGCCTCTTTGACTACTGTTGGCAGATCGTTGACTACCAATATAAATTCCAATGGCCCGATATTACTCCCTTGACTCACCCCTGAGTACGTATAGTAAGGGTTGGAATCATGTCCTGCATACTCGACGTACTGTCGGCGCTCGCCAAGGTAACTAGCAAAGAATTTAAGCAAGTGCGGCGTGAATCCCACAGCAGCCAGCTTGCCCAAAAGTACATCGTTATCCACAGTATCGAAGGCTTTCCGGAAGTCAAAATATGCCACATCCACCTGCCCTCCCGCGTCAATAGCGGGCGACAAGTAGCTAACAAAAGACAGCAAGTTGCCCCCCGTACTGCGGCCCGGCCGAAAACCGTGTTGTGCGTCCGTTAATCGAGAGCTCACTTGTGTGTAAATATTTCTATGCAATACCGACTCAAATACCTTGGCGAAGGCCGACAGCACCGCCACCGGTCGGTATCCACTCACGTCAGTGCCCGCACCTCCTTTAGGAACTGGTATAACTCGCGTGATCTTCCACTCGTCCGGGTAGTGACCCTCCTGCAAACACAAGTTGAAGATGTGCAACAAAGGCTCCTCAAAAACCATACGACAATCTTTGACAATGTAAGGCGGTATGCCGTCCGGGCCTACTGAGCGCTTGGGCTTGAGGCGCAGAAACGCGGCGCGCAGGTCTCGCGCACTGACGCGGTCAACATGCACGTGCGCCGCCCCCGCCACCCCGCCGCTTGCGTACTCTGCAGCCCCCGGGTCCAGCGCCGGCCGCAGTGGGCTGTACACCGAATGGAAATATGAGGCGAAACTTTCCGCGCACTCCTCATCCTTCAGCAATAAGCCGTCCTTCGTGACTTTTGGTTTATTACGACTAGCCCTTTTAGCCCTTATCATGCTCCAGAACGACTTCGGATCAGCTTTAAGGTTTTTCTGAAGTCTGTTTTCGTAGGCATCATAAGTTGAAGCGATTTTAGTTTTGACTCGAGCACGAAAGCGAGAAAATACTTCATAATCGCTCTGGGAACCAGTTGTCTTAAACAATTTATGATAACGCCACTTTTTTTTTATATCACTTATCAAATCCGATGTGTACCACTCTGGATAATTAAACCTAGATCCTTGCTTACCAACTCTAAGATTTTTTTTTGGAACACACTCGTCCAGAACCACATTTTTTTTTTTGTCAATTGTTTTTATCTGATGTGATTTTTTATGACTTGCCATTGTTGTAACCGCGTACCTTGGCTCATACCAATATGAAATAATGTCAACTTGTTGCCAGGCACAGCCCTATGCTGTGCAAAAATCTTTTCTCGTGCAGAAAAGCCACAAACATTAGGCATTTGTCCCACCGCCGACGCTCAGCGAATAGAAAGTAACGCTAGAATCTAAAAACAACTTGGCGAGCAGTGAGTCGCGTGTGTGCAGTTACGATAGTTTGGTCGCTCGGCTATTAGCGAATGTTATTGTGCGACGGGCAATTACTCGCACTATTTGCCTGGGGTGGCCAGTCCTGCACGCGTTGGTTGGTTGGCCTCTCGAAGTGAGTTCTGACCGCCTAGCGAGCATTGCCGAGCGAGAATTGCTGAACGAGTATTTTCTTTGAGAGCTCTTGTCGCTGCAACAAATTTGTGTTGAGAGAGTACTCACCACAATTTAACACTAGAGAGAGTACTGAACAGCCAGCGATCAACCATTATTTTATGTGTCTCTTTTATTGGCACGGAATCATGTATCTTTTGTTCGTTTCTTCAGCGATAATATAGTCAAAAGCTAATCGTTTCGTCGCCGGCGGTGGAACAATTGATTTAATCACCAGCAACTAAATATATTGCAGTCGGTTTCCAGTCAAACCAGAATCAGCTGAGTACCAGTATTTTAGAAGAAAGAATGTCTATCGGACCTCCATAACCTAGTAACTGGGTTATACGATACCTTGGTAAAATTGGTGTCAGATATCACTCCCCTGACTACTCGTTACAGGTATCGGCGCGGTTTAAGAGCGCTGACCTTGAATGCACAGTAGTCGTTTTTGGGTCTATTTTGCGGGGGAGTGAGGTGCAACGGTGAAGCAGCCGGCGCCGGCGATTTATTGGTCAACCAGTGTCGCCTTCCCCCGTCTCGCCACGCTCTCACGTCTCGTGTCCCTTAGGTACAGTTGCGCATTATTGTGTTATATAAAAAGTTCTGTTGCAAAGTGTTTAATAATTTCGTTGGTTTCATTGCCGATGAAAGTTGCCGAAAATAAAAAGTATTAAAGAGGCAATCACGAAAAACTTACATAAAACTGTGTATTTCTTATTTTCTATATTCAATTTAGTGATTTATTTATATCCGTTATTAAAGTTTACGCATTTATTAATATGATGATACGATCATGTGCCTAAACCACACTGTGTTAAAATTAGCTTATTATTCTTTTAACTATCTACAAATAAATAATTACTTCAAATCGCGCTTAGTAATTTTATGCGTGAATGTACACAGGCGCAAAGCCACCAATTTCGCACGGGCGCTCTTAATTCGTGCCGGTACCTATACAACATTGAAGATCTATAAATTACAGCTGAGACCAGCAGCTAAACGTGTTTTCCAAAACACAGAGGCGTCTTGGTATGCAAGGAATGGTCACTCATCCATAGACTTATATCGGCAAGAATAACGTGCTGAACCTAGAAGATCGACCCATCCATGCGGCTGTTATTATTTAACCTTTAGGTTGTCCCCACTAATAATTTTACATAATTTATTCATTACAATCATAATGTCCGTATCATGTTCCGCTTCAATGAACATCATGTTAATATTAATAAGAAAACTCAGGTCGAGGCCATACAACTTAGTGCTTATAACGCCCCGAACACGACCTCGCGAAATGTGCCTTGCGACAAGCGTGTGCGACTTCATGCCAAACCACAACCACGTCAGTGGCAGGGAGTGGGAGCGCGACTAAGCAAACCACGCTTGCTGACCGCTCTTAAACTTGGCTACTGTGGTGTTGCTAATACGTACATTTATTTTAATTGCCATTAAAAATCAATCGTTATCTGTTTCGATCGCTATGCTATTCGCATCTTGGAGACTTGTGGCAAGCTTCTAAACAAGTACTTTAATTTGTTTGTCTGCAATCTAAATCGAAAAAATGGTGTCGCTTGAGCGTATAGTTTGTGACCAAGAAGTTAGAACTACGCTGCTTGCATAACGCTCATAGCGAACCAAACCGTGGGTTACTATAGCTTTGGCCACAACTACGCTTTGTTCTAAGGACTAAGGGCCAGGTTCTGAATTAATTTATTTGGGTTTGGAACCCCAATTTAACGCCACTGATTGAGTGATTTTCAGGCAAAAGTAGAGTATGACGAATACTCAAATTCTTAAACCAGAAATCGTGGTAATTCGAGCTACGCTATTACAGGCAAGTGAAGCCTCCTAGCTATGTGTCTTCAGCCTTAGACTTGCTTACAGTCTCCTAATGAATACACAGCCACAACACTTCCCGAGGGCGTTGTAAGAAGAACGCTAATGGATTTTAATGTTACAAAGTAGCTGCTAGGCGTGGAAGTACTTAGACGGAATATGAGAGTACGTGAATATTTTATGTAGCTGTCTTGTTATGTTTTGCTATGTAAAGAATTTGATGATTATGTTATGTACTTCATTGTCGATTTTTGACTGCTTGAGGCTAAAATACTCATAAGCAGTTATTTTGCTATTTAAACAACCCTGCAAATTGCTTAGAAGTTGATAACCCTGTATGAGCTTTGGACAGGGTTCGGAACTTCCACAGCACTAGGAGTGGCCTCGCAAAGGTCTTTCTTGGTGTTTTATCATCTTATCAATTGCATAGAGATCACAACTAGAGATTTGACTTCATCTGAGATATATCTTTGCATGTCTCTAATTTAATTTTAAGTTAGGAGCTCAGGAAGTCTTTTTAGGTTGAGAATATTTTGACTCCTTATAAGGTCATCGTGTCTATTCATTCAATTACCTATAAACAAATACATATAATACAAGTATAATACGTAATATAATGTGTGTTTTTTGCTAAGAATTCCTTTTAATTTTTCAAGACACACTTCTCGAGTTCCAAATAGGCTGACATCGCGTTTGTTTCCATTCTAAACATTCTTAGTAACGGTAACTCCACCATTTTCTTTGATGTCCCTCCATTACTCGTCCTCTGAAACTTCACAAACAAAAATAACGCTGCCATAAGTTAATTCAACCTACCCATATACGTATACGACCTCCATTCACCGGACCCCGTAAAAGCGTCTATTTCTACCCCATCCCAGAATCACGCATCAATTCCTCTAAAAACTTTGCTCCCAAAAAGAAATAATACTTACAAAAATGTCAAATACCATTTCGCGTTATAGCAAAGGCCGATCTAATAGGGGTTGGTTTCACTAAAAATATAAGGGTGGAACCCTCGATGAAATACACCGGCTTTAAGGCACGGGTCACATCTGGTATGCTAAAGGTTTCTGAGAAGGGCAAAGGAAATATATTCAACGTTTTAATAAATCCTGTGACAAAACGTAGTATGTTATGCCTCTTTACGTGGAGTTCGTGATCTTTTGTATCTATTGCTTGGCTGTGAAATAATAGATCAATGACAACTATTTATAGGAGGGCAGCAAAAGTAAGTGATTGTTTTTAAAATAATTGATTTTATGTAGAAACAGTGCTTTCTGTAATTTTTATTAATCTACCAGTCTCAGCCCATTAATTGATCACTATACCGAGTTTATCGGGATACAAGTAATTTCTCATCACAACATTTTTTTTTTTTTTTCTTCTTATCTAATTTAAAGTTCAATTTCATTTCGAGAAATTTTGTCTATTAAGACCAAGTCTTCGTGATAACATTTGCCATTAAATCCAATTAGGTTATGGACACGCGTAAACTTGAAATAATTTTCAAAACATTCTTGGTCTTTGTTGAGGAAGTGGTCTATTGATACCTTATGGTGTTATCTGGGCACGCGTTGCGGTGGCCAACCTGGAAAATTCTAAAGTCTCCGCACTTATATCGGCCACAGCAAAGATAAAGACTACAACACGTACGGCAATGCGCCATCGGTACATGGTAGACATCCTACCCATACGCACAAAGCGTTTTGCGAATACTTTTATTGTTCATACAGCTGAGGAGTGGATTTCCTGCCTTAGTCTTTGCTTCCCGATAGCTGCAAGCTAGGGATAAAGTGCGAACGAATCTACGTTAAAAAAAAACACAATAGGGAGTAGGTTACTTTCAGGCAAACGTGCTTTACCGTAGACCTCATCATCGCTTATCACCAGGCGAAATATTATTGGTCAAACGCGAGCCTATCATTAAATAAAATAAAAAAACCTCTACAGGTGGTGGTTCTCGGATGGCTCTAACTTTCAGTATTTTTGTGGCGTCACTTCGCAGTCCATTGCCCATCTCTCGCCCTGTACCCTATGACCTGTACTTGTGAGGGCCTTATGGCTGCGTCAGCAAATGGAATTTCCTTAACAGAATACTGGGTTAAACATTTGTTATCAATACGCTAGGAAGAAGACGCCGCACTTCCATGAAATAGAAATTACTTCTCAAAGGCTGTCCAAAGCAGAATAAAGAAATTGGCACGGCCATAAATTAAACCAAAATTTATTCTTCGGTACAAAAAAAACAAACTTTTGCCACAGAAATTTAGCTAAAATTATTTTTCCATACAAAAACAAAGTGCTATGAATAACAACACCGCTGAAACTAGATACTAACGGTTTCGAGGCGAGAACACTTCTCTCAAGGCAGCTTCGAAACGAGGCATTTAAGTACTTGAGCTGCCTTGCAATAAATTGTAGCAGACCGCGGCATGTGCGTTCATCATTTACTAAGGCGAGCACGCTAAATTGGTGGCAGCTTTAAGTTTTGTGAGCAAGTCTAATAGTCTTTCAAAATTTTTGCAATGAATTTTTAAGACATAAGACACGCATTTACTTTCCTATGAATATGGTATGGTAATTTTAAGAATATTATAGATGTGTTTAGAATTAGCAATAAACCATTCCAGTAGTAGTAGCTGTTCACAATTAGGTGACCTAAGAAACCCGTAAGTTAAAATATAATAAAGAGCGAGCATGTCCCTGCGCTACGCGCTGTGCTACACCCCGTGCTACGGCGTAGCTGTGATTGCTACGGCGTAGCATATACGCTCTCTGTAGTACCTACGCTCATTTGGTTGACTGATTCTGTTTTTGATTCTGTATATGCTCTTGTGGTTGACAGATTTTGAACTTGATAAAATGTTAAAATTGCTAACATTTTATCTCGTTTTACTTTTTTTTGTTATTTTATTATATAATCTTTTTTTTAGTTTCTTACGACTTATTGTCGGGCCTGCGTTGTCTCCCTATCTACTAAGTACTGACCTACTAAACCAAACAATTTTTAAAAGAGTAACTATGGAGTTTCTTGCCGGTTCTTCTCCATAGGAAACGACCAACCCGAACCGTGCACCTTTTGTCGACGTTTTATAAGTGACTATGGAGGCCTAGGTGAAATAAAAAATATATATTTTGTTTGACTATTTTTCATTGCAATATTTTTATGCCGGTCGGATTTTTGGCCATAGACCTGAAAATAATCTAGAGACGAGGGCCACTCTGTCAGTCATACAGCAGATGTATAACTGACCACTGAACTTATTTTCAGATGTCGATAAACATTGCCAAGCGCAACCGTGTATTTCCCTTTGCATCAATTGATCACGCATAAAAAATATTGTGCCGTAATTATTTTTGTCAAACTGCGATGAGAACAATTTGGAAAATTTACACCATTCATTACAAATATTTACAATAAAAATCCCTGAAAGTTCAGATGGGCATTTAATCCGAACCTGAGCTGCGAAAATCCGCTACGACCCCCTAAACAAACCCTCTCAAGAATCCAACATACTCGAACAAAAAAAATCAAAAACATTTGCACAGCCGCAAAGGTTGAAACCTTTCAGAGGTTTCAGTAAAAACAAATAGGCGATTGAATACAGGAACAGCTCCTATTGTTCGGTTGAAACATCCTTGAAACAATTTTGAAACACGTTTGTGTTGAACTGATTGGTTCAACGTTTCAACGTATCAGCGAGTGAAAAGTTTCAAAAGTACAGCGGTTTTATTATTGTGGCTTTTTATTGCGTTGTTTCTGCGTTTAATTTGGAATGAGTTTTATTTCATTACACAAGTTGTGGTAAGGGGAGCTGTATTTTGCACTTTTTTATTTTTTATGATTTTAATCATGACTCTAGTCTAAGTCAGAAGTGACAAAGACATGTTGATGATGGAACGATCTAACCCAGAATAAGCCTGTTCTCACGTGAAAACATTCGGCAACAGACGCAGGTAGTAAGTTTCACTGTTTTTTTGTGCGTATTATGAAGGATGTTTGGAAGCGCTTGGTGCGAATCGGTGGAATGGCTATAAAGTAACCATGGTAACTCGCATTGCGTATAGATGTCCGATGGTAGAAGGGGGCTGGTAGGATGGGGTCGTTCGAGTATTGTTCTTTTTGGTCTCGCACAGGGTTTTTATTTTATTATTGTTTAAGTGTATGCTTATTTTCTCGTGTCTCCTGTGCGGGTCACAAATAAATATTTTTCTTACTTTCTTTCTTTTTCTTTACAAGCTTGCTGCGATGAACCAATCCGTGAAGCTTGGCATCCACCAGTTTAACGTCGCTAATGAGCCCCTTAGCTCTGCGTTCCACCGAGTTAAGCGCGGCAAATTAATATTTACCTGAGCCTTCCCAAAAGTGACTACAATACTCCATAGAGGATCGGATTTGCACTTTGTATAGTGTTAAAAGCTGTCCAGGCGTAAACTATTGCTTCACTCTATTTAGGATGCCCAGTTCTTTGGCCGAAATTTGGGCTTTGTACTCGATGGAGGCGCCAAAGTTGAGACTAGAGGTCAACTCTACGTCTTGGACCTCGAGCCGATTAGTTACAGGAGATGTACCTCGATATGTAGGAGTTTGATTGACACGACTCCTTTTAGCGGTGAATAGACACGCCGGTGTTTTGGTAGCATTAAAAGAGACTGGATTGTCATCACCCCACTGGGAGATAAGTCTTAAGGTCAAACCTGTCTATTCTACCATAGCCTATTCCATATATACCATATTCTGCCATAGCATTCTCTCAACGAATGTACTTCATCCCCCAGCGGGGATTTTTGCGCTGGACAAGTATCTCTATGAAACAGTACTGGCATCTGCGTACCCAACTAAATCAGGCTATAGTAGGTACTTGGTGATTGGAAAGTCTAACTTCAATTTTATTATTTTACTACATGTTGGTTATTGTGATTGCTGGATTCGAAGTCAGTCGGTAACATGACTTTTGTTGAGAGAACGCATGTAGAATAGGGCTTTAAAAGCACGAGGTTCTTTACAAATTTCCCACCAGCCCCCTTCTACCATCGGACATCTAGACGCACTGCAAGTTATCATCCTTACTTTGTTGCCATTCAACCAATTTGCACCAAGCGCTTCCAAACATCCTTCATAATGCGCACAGCGAATGAATGGAACTCACTTCCTGCGTCTGTGTTTCCAAACGCATTCAACCCGAATCTCTTCAAAGTTAGAGTGAACCGGCTTCTTCTGGGTAAGCTCACTCCATCGTAGACTCTGTCTCTGTCACCTTTGACCTAGAATAAAATCAAGAAAAACCCATCACAAATAAAAAAAAATAAAAAAATACCATTCTAATGGTATATTAAAGTAATCTTTCATAGTTATTTATGTGTCTGTTTTTGGTATTATATTATTACGATTTTTGTGTAGTGTTGACCTAGTGGCTAAGACCTCATCTCTCATGCTTTGAGCTCGTGAGTTAAAATCCGGGCAAGTACCAGTGTAAGTTATTCAATTCTGTTTTCTAAGTTTATTTTGGACGTCACTGACAACGGTAAACAAAAAAGTCTTGAAGAAACTTGGACTTATGAGTCGCGAAACCGCACTAAGGAAGCAATTACTTGATGCCGGTGCTTATATGCCTTCTCTGAATGAGAAGAGGTGTTTGACCTGCAGTAACACAGTAGCAGGCTGGTATATTATTACTGTTATAGTCATGGTCTACTGGCTTTAATTTGTTTATTGCACATAAAGCTTTAGCTAAACATCTTGTAAATAGTTACAGCTATACGTTAAATAGTACCTACACCAAACGTATAATGCAATGCAAAGACCAACTTCGTGGTTATTCACCTCACACAGGCACACAGTTTTATGTTGGATTCTGAACTTTTAATTAACGAAACCTCATTGAGCTTTTGTTCCTAGTTCTTGCTTCGAAATCATGAGAATGCAAAATAAATTGAGAAGAGAGTTCTAGAATTTAATGCATAATACAATTTTACACATAGGTATTTTGGAGTTCAAATAATGATGAAGAAGGCTGTAACCGTTTGAAAAGCAAAATGATTTTGTAAGCAGTAGGCGTTCTTTAGTTTCCCCTTGGAGAAAAGCGTGAGTTTATGTATGTAGTATAAATGTTATTCTATTGTACAGCCCACATTGTATGCCACCTAAAATGGTCCACATTTCAGAATACTGTCACCAAATATTGTCAGCTATATTGTTCCACTATAACGTTTATCTGTTCCAATATTATATCCAGTCTGCGAAACAATTGGGTAACCAATCGTAAGTCGTACTCGTGCGACGTTCGTGTGCCGTAACTTGCCTAGACTTTCCAATTTACCGGCGACAAGATTAGTTACATAGGAACTACGTTAAAAATCTATATATTTTCTATATAAATAGTACACCAAACTTACCTACAGTACTGTCTTTCCTTTCATTTTTAAAATCCATCCAAAGGTTGTCTTGAAAAGATCGCTTTTAGCGATAAGGCCGCCCATTGTGTCACCCAGTGTAATGTTTTCTTCGTCTATATTTTCTGTAACTTATATGGTGTACATAATAAAGAGTATTCTATTCTATTCTATTCTATTCTTCCGTTACCGCTGAGAGTAGAGAGAAGACAAGGTTCTTAAGCTACATTGATAACATATTGTATACATTTTGCGGCCTAATCCCATTAGGGTAGGCATACACTACAAAACGCCACTTGCTATGAAACGATCCTTACATACTTATATTGCGTTTCATTTACGTTCATTCTATTTGCACATTGATTCATAAAACTCAAGCGCACAGGCCTCTCAAACCAAGTTTTTAAAATACACCTCACCTACGCCCTTCAGGCACGAATGTATGTATATACGAACGAACGTATATACGCGCTTGCAACCGTAACCCATGGAACGACTTTTCTTTCTTTTATCGTACTCATAATGTCTAAATTTTGTTGCTTGATTGTTTATTGCGCGGTATCTTCTCGTTCAACTTACAAAAATGTCTCAAGACGAAAGTCTACCAGTGTGTGTTGCCAGTGATAACATATGGCTCTGAGACGTGGCCGCTTACATTGGGCCTCATCAGAAAGCTTACTGTCATTCAAAGGGCAATGGAGAGGGCTATGCTCGTAGTTTCCTTGCGTGATCGAATCAGAAATGTAAAAATCCACAAGAGAACCAGGGTTACAGACATAGCCCGAAGAGTTGCAAAACTTAAGTGGCAGTGGGCAGGGCACATTGCTCGCAGAACGGATGGCCGATGGGGCAGAAAGATACTGGAGTGGCGACATAAGGCCTCCCACCAGGTGGACCGATGACCTGGTGAAGGTTGCGAGGATTCGCTGTTTGCAAGACTTACGGGACTGGTCAAAGTGGCGACGCTTGGAGGAGGACTATGTCCAGTGCAGTAGACGTCTTTGTGCTGATATGATGATGATGTTGATTGTTTATTTGCCTCCTACTAATAATCAGTAACATGTTATTTATATATCTTTTTTTAATATATTATTATGATTCGTTTATTTATTTGACTTGTTATCTCATTGTAATTAAATGTGTAATGTGATGTTAATGATTAAAATTAAAATTACCTGAATAATTGAATTTAATTATCAATACAAATTATTTCGAATTTAATTAGTATTATTAATATTGCTATAACAACTGGAAGCTATACACTAGGGGGAAGGCCTGGAAATCACCTACCTACCTACCTACGACCTAACCTAGTACGTCCAGGCTCTCGCAAAACAGCTTCTAGCAAATAAACCTTTGTGGAGAGAAAACAATAAATTTATTTATTATTATTATTATACACGCACGCCGTTTATGAGTACTCCACACCTGACCTTTCTGAAGAACATCACCGATAAGATCTGTATTCTTCTTATTAATATTATAAACTAACTTTTGCCAGCGGCTTTGCTCTCGTGAAAAGTGTTTTATAATCTCAAGGGATTATTATACCGACATTAAAAGTAGCCAGTAGAGATACTCCGGTATTTAATATTGGTGGTATTTTATCCGGATAGTTCAACCGCCTTGGCGTGTTTAAGTAACAACATCCACCCATCCTATGATTTACATTTTTTTATCTACTTAATATATATTGCTACCTGTGTACATAGCTATAAGAACTGTAATCCTATTATTAAACCAAACATCAAAAACAAGTACAATCTTCCAAGAGATGTGTCAAAGAGCTTGCCAACTAAGTAACGAGGTGTTAAGTCTCTTTGGCATCTATCCGCGAGTTAATATCATTTTGCTACCAAATGAATATACAGATGTTGATTTTGTGTCAATGGTGTCTATGTCAAGGTTATTGAGAATAGCAGTCCAAAATGTTTTGATACAAACACAGACATCTCATCAATCTAATTACATGACGCGAATGTATACGTATATACCTACTTCCCGTGTCAAAAAAGGCAGTACAAAAGAGAGCAGTGCGCTTACTTTGAGCTGATTTATTTAGCGTTATCGGTACCGGACATCAACCGAAGTCAAGAAAAAATGCGTAATAAATGCCCTATATTGAGATGTAAAAACTGGCCTATTTTATACATTGTTAGTGAAAAAGTAGCACAATTGTTTTTCATACACAGGAGGGACTTGCGTTATCTAGTTAGCTTTGTGTTTATACAAACATAGTACACACTCGTTTATACAAACACAGACAAGATTTTCAAGCCAGAAATTGAACAAAGACCACTCTGTGATGTAAAAAAACCAAAAAACTCATTGGGAATGTGGAGATAGCCGCAACACAGAGTAGTTATGTTCCAAAATACAAAATCCTTTCGTATATGCAACGGCAATTATCGAGAAAATCATAAAGAAAAATCGCAATTTTGGATGCCTAGTCTTAGCGCTAGAAGAGATAGTATACCGAGTAATAGCATTTCCTATTAATCGAAAAGCGGTGGAACGATTTTAAATATTAGTATTCGCCCGCTTCTCGTTATATTGGAAAGCGATCCTCACCTTGTTGGATGGATCCAGCGAGAGCGATGGATATTAGTTGCATTTAGTATTTATAACAACGATAACGAAGCTCACCTGGTCTTCATTTATAATAGGGATGTTTCCTGGGTAGAAATTGATAATTCTATTAATTCCGTCAGTAAGATTATCAAATAAAGTTGTTCATTTGATAGTGAATTTCTGAGATATTGTGTTATCCGATATCCGATAACTGGGAGGTCAGATAGGCAGTCATTCCATGTAAAAGAATAAAAAATTATGATAAACAAAAATTTTGTTCACAAATTTTTTTAATCTAATTATATACAATGATAAGGTCAAATCTATACAATATTAGTCACAACAAATAAGTATAATACCAGTTTAATTCAAAATTGCAAAAAAAATATATATAATCCAAAGCCAATCAATAATAATAAAAAAAAACAAATTTCAATATTCTTTTTTTTGTGTAAATTATTCCAAAATATGTCAAAAGTAAAGTGTGACAAAACTTTTTATAAACGACCGTAGACCAATTAAATCAAGGTAAAACAAACAACGATTTCAAATCACCAACATCCATTTTAGACAGACATTTTTTTTCGTTGTTTTTTTGGTGTTGGAAATCTTCCAATGCGTGTCAGACTTTTACTGACTAAAACCCACCCGTGTTCCTTCAGTTGCTTGTACACGGGCCGCGGTAACTCACTTTAAAATTTATCCGCGACCATTTCACACAGATTTACCCTACTAACAATAGCGACCAGAAACATCATCACCCACCAATTACTTATTCAAACACAAACTTATCTTACAGAAACTCCACCATAAATCACCTTGATGCCATCTGACAGCTTTGAAATGGGCCCATAATAGTTGCGCCCAGACATCTTGGGGCTTACTTGGAATAATTAATGCCAAAGGTACCTCATACCACCCCGCAGGTTCTACCTTGCCCTTAAAATTAATTGGGGTATGTTTAACCCTACCGTCGGATGACTTAAAAGCCTTTCGAGATGTAGGATATCCCAAATTAGTTCTGTTACTAGGTTTTTGAGATTGATGTTCAGACGTGTAGGTCATCTACGAGTAGTTGTCTAGTATATATACGTACACGTATCAATTTGTATAGAGGTTTGTGGGCATCGATTAAGATTGGTGTTTTACACGAATAAAAATATTATGAACTATTTTAATATAGGCATCGTTCAATATGGCGACACTTGGAGGATGGCTAAGTTCAGCAGTGGACGTCTTTCTCCTGAAATAGTGATTATGATGACGATATTTTATATTAAAACTGAGTGTGTGTGACAACCGCGCAAAAAAAGTGAAAAGGGAAAAACTCATTAGACATCATAAAAATCGTCTACATCGCTGTCAATACTAAAATTGCTCTGCTCGTTCATAATTTTAATAGGGCTCAAATCCATTTTTGAAAACATGAGTGTCATAACTGAACATTACAATCTGAATGTGTTACCGTGCTACAAACCTAAATAAAAAAACCGCGAAATTAAATTTCAATCCCACGGGAAACAAAAGTTTACGTCATTACTTTTGATGTTACTTGTACATCAATTACCATTACAAAAACCCACTCACTAATGTCACAGGAAAAAACTCTCTACCCACTCATAACAAACACGCAATATTAGCATGAAACGAAAAAATAAGAACCGCTGAATAAAATGTCAACTTCAGTAAATGTTCACACGTGTTAGCACATTTCAGCCCTCAATCCTAGTCTAAAAGGATTGAAACATACAACATATCATATTCAAACAGGCAAACAGCTCTTCAAATATACACAGGGGTACCATCTGTGCTATATCTCATAATCGCTGGCCCACTCGTTACCGTGACAGTTTAAGAGGCTTACCGAAGGATTACCCTCCATTTAATATATTTTTTTTCTTCACAGGTGCGTTTGACGGTACTTTTCGCCTGTCACCTTCCCTTTCGTGACTTTCTTTTTAATTTTACCGAGAGTGGTTTAAGGATGATGGATTTGCGGGTAGATTGTCACGTGGTGAATCCTCGGCATTTTTTACCAAAGGGGCTCCGAGCAAATAAAATACTCATGATTATTGCACGCTCAGGTATGCCTTTTGGAATCTGAATAGTAGAATCCATAAATAATTAATTTTGACTGACACATAAGCTCAATAATAAAACGTTTTTATTAAAATGGGCCTGACGTGACGAGTTTTATTAAATTGAAAAATGTATTTTCTGACTGAAATTTTAATATTAGAGGCTTAGTGAATTCATTTTCATCAGAAACTTAACTGACTGGGCTTATGAGGCTTATGAGGTGTAATATTTTACAATTTAATTAAAGTAAATATAAAGCCAGACAAACCTAACAATTTCGCAAAGTATCATTGGCGCCCAACGTGGGACTACAATAATGTTGAAAATGAATGTGTTATTTTAGGGTATCGCACGGTTGTTGTTTCAACATTGAGCAATCAATTATAATAGCTGACTGTCTGTATTTACTGAATACATCTAAACAGCATTATAAATCATGAATGTGCTGAGTTCATATTGGCGCCCAGGCTGAGACTTGCTTGCTCCCACAATATTCAAGTAAATTCCTGAATGGAAGCAATAAAAGAGCTTGGTATAAAATATTAAATATATTTTGCGTCAACCCCATGACTTATATGACACGTTTTCGTTGGACGAAATATTCACATTGGCAAGATTCTTGGTGCTCGTATCATGGGCCCACAAATCATTTCTGCATTATTGAATCAGTAGATAGCGGATAGTCAGAACCCGGAAAATATTTCTTGCCATGCCTCAGTTGGTTAGATAATGATATTTTTGACAAGATGTTATCTTAAAGCAGGCCGGTACGAGAAAAATATATGTGTTTATATGCGTATGTAAAATGGCATTTAATGGTAACATTTTGCGCATATTTGTACGGTTACATGGGAAATTTCAAATTGATTTATAACTATATACCTACATTGAGCAAGCGTGGTGATGAATGCTCGTGCCTTCTTTGTATGAGAAGAGGCATTCGCCCTGCAGTGGGACAGTTACAGGCTGGTATTATTATTATATTTAGACATACAATTTTGAATATTGCACTCAAATATAGTTCGTTCTAAAGTTGGAACTAAATTTGCTACATTAATAAAAAGTTAAAGCCTCATAATCGTCGATGCTACAATACAAGTGAAGAAATTAGTGATGCTTTCGCAGCGTACTTCCAATCGAACTTCCTTTCTACTTCAGATCGAAATTCGAGTATCCCAAGTCCAACAAATGCCCCCCCTACTGACTCTGCACTAAACATAGGTGAGATTGAAATTAATCCAAACCACCTGCTTAGGCTCTTAGAATCCTTAGATCTCAATAAAGGTGCGGGTCCGGACAACATACCTCCATTATTTATAGTCAAGTGTGCCAAAGGACTAGTTAAGCCACTTACGATTATTTTTACGCGTTTTCTTAAGGAGGGAATTGTTCCTAGTATATGGAAGTATGCGTACATAACACCGGTGCACAAAAGTGGGAATAAGGGTGATATTAATAATTACAGACCCATATCCAAATTTTGCCTGTTTGGTAAAATACTTGAACGTATCACCTACACACAAGTTTACTGCACTTTTTCGACGGCCTCTATCCTGAACAGCACGGTTTTCTTAAAAACCGATCGACCACTACTAACCTACTATCTTTTGTCGACTTCACTACATCTTGTATGGACGATGGCGGTCAGGTAGACTGTATTTTCACAGACTACAGTAAATGTTTCGCCCGTATTGACCATAATATACTTTTACAGAAGATTTTTTATGCAGGTATTCATGGTAACTTATACCGGTGGATAACATCTTACATAAAGAATCGTTCTCAGGCTGTCGTGATCAACGGTGCTGTGTCGAAGCGGCATGTAGTCGCTTCAGGAGTTCCCCAGGGATCGCTTCTTGGGCCCTTATTATTTAACATTTTTATAAATGACATTCACACGTGCTTTCAAAATTCATTATTTTTGCTTTACGCAGACGACATGAAAATCTTCAAACATATAAACAATGTCGAAGATTGCGACTCGTTGCAACAAGATCTCGAGAGACTAGAAAACTATTGTCAGCTGAATAATCTGGAAAACAATGTATCTAAATATTACACAATTACGTTCACTCGCAAGGCCAACATCATATCCCACACATACACTCTAAAGAATGCCCATCCTAAATCTCGTAGGTGTGATACACGACTCCAAACTTACCTACGAGAAGCACATAGATCACATAGTTAATAAAGCTAACAAAGCTATGGGGTTTTTAAAAAGATCTTGCTTCCTGTTCACGGATGTCAAAATAGTTAAGATTTTGTACTGTTCCTTCGTCCGTAGCTCACTTGAATATTGTTCGCAAGTTTGGAATCCCATGTATGCTGTTTATATCTGAAGATTGGAATCTGTCCAGCGAAACTTTACAAGATACCTGCAGTACAAGTGTAACACCCGCGATCATAATTACGAGTCGAGATGCAAAAGGTACCATTTACTTCAACTTAGGGAGAGAAGGAGTATATCAGATATCTCCTTACTTATTAAGTTAGCGCAATCTTTCATCGACGCCCCGCAACTTCTCTCTAAGATTAATTTACGCGCCCCTACTAGATCTGCTAGAATGCCCTTTCTCTTTTTTAACGTCCCTCGCTGCTGCACAAATTACAATTATTAATTAAATAAAATAAAATAAATAAATAAAAAATACAAAACAATACTTCGATAAGCCCGCGGTAG
Source organism: Orthosia gothica (assembly GCA_949775005.1). NCBI lineage: Eukaryota > Metazoa > Arthropoda > Insecta > Lepidoptera > Noctuidae > Orthosia > Orthosia gothica. The sequence continues at coordinate 152,734 of CATKRY010000001.1, forward strand.
TAAATAGAACGTGTAAATAATAATGTTAATACAACATCATTTCAAAGTCTGGTAATAGCCCTTACTTCATTAAACAGCATACCACAAACATTAAAAAGTGATAGGATAAACAAAGTTATGAGTAGGTAATTAATAATAAATGAGTAACTATATAATATTTTAGAACCTGAAACCAGTCTTGCCAAATGCTTTTCGTATTACCCAATAACTGGGTTATGGAGTTCAGAGAGGTTGTTGTTCCATGCATTATTGACTATTTACTTAAATTTTATATTTTTGTTAGAATGCACTTGCCCAAAACCAGGCGAAAAGTAAAGTGTAAAGAAGAAAGGGAGGTATTTGCCCTACAGTGGGTAAATTCTGGCTGAAAATAAATTAAGAATATGTTTTCAATGCTGTTATGACATCCAAATTTAGTTAGCAGCGTTCTGCCAACTAAAAGTATTTTTTTATTCTTTCACTAGATAAAGCTCATTTTACCCTTGCAAAATAGACTGATATAATAACCCCTATTGACATCCAATCTCTTCAACATAATCAATCACTTTGAGTCGTTTTCCTCAATTGCCAATACGATCCCTGCAGCTAATACCCTCTCGTTTGCCTCCAATTTCAAAGAATCCTCCCCAACTATTCACATAATACTTTATATTTAACTTCTCATACCACAGACCTCAAAGCCTGAAAACCCGAATGACTTTATCCCTTCAGCAAGCAAACTGAACGAGATTTGCATGGGACCAGTCTAGGGGCGTAGCTAGGTAACCAAAGGCCCTGGTAGAAAGAAAGCTGACGCTCTAAGATAACAGAACTTTTTAGGTTTGATCAAGACAAAATATTAAAAAAATTGCGTTATTTTAAAGTTTTAATTACTGTTGGCAGACCCCATTTTTGTTTTCAGTATGTTTGTCAATAAATAATTAAGTCAACTGGTTGACTTAATCTGACGTGCCATGTTTGATGACTGCCTAAAGGATTTTACGCTTCTTTTATTTTGATATAAACTGGCTGTCCACTTTCCGATCTGGTCTTTCAAAGGAGTTGTCATGATTAAAGCGGTATTGCATATTTAAATATATTATATTTAAATTCCAAATCTGGAAGATTTTTTCGCTAGTTAAATTAGGAGCTTTCTGGTTAGGGACCGAGGGCCCGCTAGGCTTGGAGTTCCCGGTGCCGGCACTGTCTGGCCTTTTGTTAGATTCGCCACTGGACAATCCGAGGCAGGAGATGCAAAGGGACCCCTCTCAGATATGCTCTTAAATGATAGTAAAGTCAGGGTATTAAATATTGGCAGCTCAATGGGTGCTTAAGTGAATAATTTGTTAGTTTTGTCTGAGAGGGGAATTAACATTTTGTGGTAAAGGCGTAACGGTTTGGAAAGAGTAAATAAAATTCTTTGGCTTGCTTGGAGTATGTTAGGTTGTTCTAAAGTTTAACAATTGTTTTGAAACGGGCAATAACGATTTGGTCAGGGTCTCACGTTTTTGTTAATGTTTAATGCTAATAAATAATTTATTTATATTTTAAATATTTTAAAATTAATTTCAAAGTAACTCTGTCCATTTGTGACGTTTTCTCGCCAAAACCGCTGTAGCAATTTAATTATAGCGATAGATTGTACCTTGGATAAGTTTATAGGAAACTTTATATACTGAGAGTACGTACCCTTGGAATAACTTCCAACTTTGGGGAATTAATCTTTACTTGACAGGATGTCAAACAAAGTTATAATGAATTTCAAAATAAGAATAAAAACACAAAGCGAAAGAACATATTCAGGACGATGATGGTGACGCAATGAAAATTTTTTGACAGCTCAAAGTATTCTATTTTACAATCAAAAACAAAGTATAGCGCCCAGTAACATAAATCCATTTATTTGACATTCAATATTTAGTCGCAGTTCACTCTAAAAACAAATAAAACGTCAAATAATAATCTGAAAACAAAATGGTCGGCATACCGTAATCCTGAAAAATATATTCTCTAAATCAATATTGCAGAGCAGTGTCCGCCCATTGAATATTTTATGAACACTGAATGGAACCCGTCCTGTGGAGTGACGAGGTATTATATAGAGTTGCCAAAATGTCAAAAAAATATCGTGTAGAGGTGGATCTAAAATAAACTAGGTGTCATAACCTAGTTTATTTTTGTGTTTTGTAAAGCGTGTTATTATAAAGAGTCGATAGGTGTTTACTTTATATTATGCTCTAGGCAAGTGACGTCACACTATCACACTAATATTATAAAGGGTGTATTTGTATGTTTGTTAATCATTCAAGCAAAAACTACAACACGGCTCTGAATGAAATTTGGCACAAAGATAGATTATAGACTGGAATAGCACATAGGATACTTTTTTACCCGGAAAATTGTTCTCTTGGGATAATTTTCGACATACACGCGGGCGAAGTCGCTGGCAGAAGCTAGTTCTATCAATAAAAGCGACCCGATAGCGATTGCACAAATGTATGGGATTATCAAGCACTATTGAAAATGTACGTGATCAGGGGGGTAACCACAAGCTCTTAGAGTAAGGTTATTTTGAGATCGAGTGAGTGACAGATGTATACAAGTCAGATACATCTGTCCCTTACTCGATCTCAAAATAACCTTACTCTAAGAGCTTGTGGTCACCCCCCTGTCCTTTACTGTGCATTGCCATCGCAGACATCAAATTACACTTGTTTAATCTTGAGAGAAAAGTTTGTGGCTAAATAATTAGAGCTACACGGAACGATCTTCAAGGTTAAGTAACGCTTATCGAGGTTGGTTTGTGGATGGGTGGTCATTCATGCAACCTTGAAGCCGACCCCAACAAAGTTTGGAATAAGCTAGGATATATTGATAGAGATAATTGCCTGACTTTTTTTTATCAACATCTTGTTGGTTCCTTGTTGTTGTTGTTCAGAAAGGTTGTTGTTGTTGTATTATCGTAAATAAAGCAACATGAGTATGTAGGGATCGTAGAATCGCGTTCTATAGTTTTTGCCTTCCCAAACCAAAACCTTGTTAGGTATTGAGTAGAATAATACCAAACTTTTGTTTTATAAAGTGACATTGGGTAGGTAATTAATTAATTTCACTCCTATTAACTTCGCCTTCTTAACACGTGCCTCAATATTAATATCAAATGATACCCGGTGTACCAATTTGTATCAATTGAGTTAAATAACGAGCTTGCTCCAAATAGGTACTCAGTATCTGTCAACCTCATTTATCGTTCTTCCGGTTCCAATTTATCCAATTTTGTTGACGAAAATGTTTAGGAAAATATCATTTTCAAACCAGTAAGATGAAATAATTATTATTATGTCTTACTTTGTGAGAACTCGAACTTAATTATTAGACTTCTTCAATATAGACTTAATCAGAAAAAAAAAACAACTTCAGGAGTTAGGACGCGTTAAGGAGATAGTAATAGTATTTGTAGCGGGACTCCCTTTTCTGCATTTAGCCTCTCAGTTAGTCCATTGTGCGTGGCACGTCAAGATGATATATTAGGCGTATATATTATATTATAGATATGTACATTCAACTACCTTTCGTTGCTTTCCTGCCAACACGCACTGAGCCCAGGCGACGTATCTCCTTTCCATTGTCCTAATCGGTTGTGTGACGCTCTGGTAATGTGGTGCTGGAGGAAAATGCTTAGAGTGTCTTGGACTGTTTCTCCAAGAATTCGACATCAAGCAGCATCTATCGACTGTTATATTCCAGTCCAGACTCGGATATTCCAGTTCTTAGATTTTACGTGTCCCGACGAGACAAAAACTCTATTAAGCAGCTTGTGGACCAGGGAAGGATGGAATGACGAGAAGAGAGGGCGTGGCAGGTTGCCCATGGATCTGATCTGATCAAATCTGCCGTAAGTGGTTCATTGCATGAGTGCACACGAGTCACAGCCAACAGAGAGGTATGGCATCGCTTTGTGAGGTGAATTATGCGAGCCCGAACTTTCACTGCAACATGATTATCACGACCGCTCGGCCGAGAACGTACCGACGAAGAAAACGAACTTGGCTGTGCCCAATAGGGTCCACTATAGTGTTATGATATCTTTGTAACCTACTATCTTCTCTTTCTTTGAAAGTTTTCGTTGTGGAATGCGATAAATACGTTGAATACCTATTGATTAGGGCACTTAAATATAAAAGGACTAAGGCACAGCAGTGGGAGCTTGTAAGTTGAACTTGATTATATAATAAGCTACCTAAAATAGTTAGTGCTGATACCAGAATTTGTGTGAACTCGAATGTCACTCGAACTTGTTTATCTTGTTCGATAATGTAGTCTTCTTCAATGTTGCCTTTGTCAAAAAAAAAATATAATCAAATAACACATTCAGGTGCAAAATATCAAATAAAAATCTGTGTGACACATCCAATGACATTTATGTCACATTCAGATTTGACTTTTTCATAACGTGATCGGTCAATGTGGCGAAGCTTGGGGCTCCCCCATTGACCGATCACGTCTGTGACGCTTATGTCCAGCAGTCGACGTCTTTCAGCTTGATGATGATGATAATGTTCACTTCTTTTTCCCACGATGTAGGCAGAAACTAAAGAACGCCACCTCTGCAATGATCCTCACATACTGCTTTTGCTTCGTTTTCATTCATATACATAAACACACGCCGATTTTAAGCAATGCATGCGTTTTGTATAACATCACCAATAATGTTTTGATGAAAACTTTATATCTCTAAAACCACCAGTTTTAGAGATATAAAGGAAGTAATGTGGATATTTTCTGAGGTAACTTTTAAGTAGTAGGTATAAAGCCTTGGATAATTTATGTTTTTTATATTATCTGACATAGACATTACGCAGACAAAAGATTTGCGAATGATTTGAATTTAGATCAAACAAAGCAGATACTAAAACTTTAATGCTCTCGGTTGTTTGACTACTTTTACTGACTGACTGGTCCCTAGTATAAAAATGAAATCAATCTACCCGGTCCATTTTGTTTTAAATTACGTTGCACATACGCAGGTCCAAAAGTTCGAGGAACATTTTCCTTAAAATAAATCTTGTTTCAAGGAAAATATTCAAATATATTTTGGTCCTCCTTTCGTAATAACCATTGCAACACGCATTTTCTTTTCATGTTAAGAATCCATTTCACGTCCTTCTACTAATTGAACGGTCATTAGATTTCGCACGAATCTCACTTACCTTAATATTATATGCTCACGTTATAACAATGTACGTTTTCCAGGAACTATATCCACTATAGCTACATTTAAATGTATAATTTGAGTTAATTTGTATCCATCGCTAAGAATTTAAGTGCCAAAATAATAGTATTTAATGTACATTTATAAGTGACCTTGTACTAAAAAGGTCCTAAATAAGTATGCGTTGCAAGGTGATTTGAACCTTAGCATGAATAACATAGAGTTTATTTTTTGCATTATCTCGAATTCTGAATTTAATAAATACCAGTCTAGGTTTCAAATATCGAATTCAAATCGAACTCATAAATTCACAATGACTGCGGTTCTCAGAATGTGAGCATATTTTAGTCTCCCAAATGTGAATACACAGTCCTAGACCCTCGTGGTTTAGGATTATTTATGAAACCCGTACCTAAATTATTATTTGTTCTATATAAAAAAGAAATGCAAATACAAGAAAAAAATGCCTTAAAGCTTTCTAGATTCAAAAAATCAACCGCTAAAGAAATCAATTACAAAAACTCAGAAAACAGAAATCAAGTCTTGGATTTTATTTTACTTAGATTTACTTTCCGAAACATGAGTCTCAACTAAAGAAAACATATCAAAATAAACTCCGTCGCTCGCATAATAACAAGTTTGAAGTCGCGTCTGCTGAGAAAATAAAGTTTACCGAGCGCACGGCGCTACTGCGTCGTGTTTTCATTGAATTTACACTGAATATTGTTATTTCGTTGGTGCCTTTTTTAAAGATTTTCACGTTCAGAATGAAGGATGTGAACGATTGGGTATTCAATTTTCGCGTCTTTTAGGGCAAGAAGACGTTGCATTTACTTTTTTTATCACATTTTGCCTTGTTGTAGATACTCGTAATAAAGTGTTTTAATCAAAATTTGGTTTGTACCAATCGTTATGACTTATGTGTATCGTTTTTAACCGACAACAAAAAGGAGGAGGTTCTCATTTCGAATGTATGGTTTTTCATGTTAACTATGTAATTACTCCGCCAATTACAAACCGATTTTGATGACTATTTTTTGTAAGTACCTACTACTTAGCCCATGCTGAAAAACGATTTTGGAATCGGCAAAACGGGTTTTAAAACTCAAATAAACTAGACCCAGTAATACTGGCCGTAACCTAAAGTCAAGCTTTAGGTTACGGCCAGTATTACTGGGTCAGTATCTTCTCAGTATCCGTGCGGAATTCGGGTTTGAGTCCAGTTAGAGGCAATTGGCATATTACAAGGGACGAAATCTAATCACCAGTTAATTTAAAATAAATCAGCGAAAAAAGTATTACTCTCAATACGCCAATGCCAGCCTATTTTTAACCGACTTACCAAAAAGGAGGAGGTTCTATGTTCGACTTCTTGTATGTTTTTTTTTTTTTTTATGTATGTTCACCGATATCTCCGCCAATTGTGGACCGATTTTGAAAATTCTTTTTTTGTTTGAAAGAACATGTTCCGAAATTGGTCCCATTTTAATTTGTTAAAGATCTGATGAAGAACTTCGGAGATATACAACAGAAATCTTCAATAAATAACGGCAAATCATTCGGGATTGCTTCAATCGCATCGTCGGTTTTTTTTTTGGCAAAAAAGTTTTTTATGGACATACTATACAAGCACGATGTTAATGTAAATGTTAAAACTGTAATAAAATTATGTACTCGTAATGTCATGAAATATTGTTTTAAATAGATTCAAGGATAAAAATATTAACATGAAAATGTGATTGTAACGAGAATTATTATCATACAACATAATAATATTAGCTAAGTCGCGTGACATCCAACAATCGAAGCCTTGCGCCCATAGAACCACACCTGAATGCACGAGAACTGGTCATTAGCACGAATAACATACTTACGTGATGTTTTATGCACTACTATCTGTACCCTGCGGCTCCGCTCCCGTCAATTGGCGACATATTACTATTAACCCACCATTTATTATTGATGCTCCGCTCCTATTGGTTGTAGCGTGATGTACAAGTTGGAATTTTAACATGTTAAAGTTAAATTACTACATGTTTTTTTGTCTTGTGAATGGTGCTAGATCAGACATAAATTGCATTGCCAATTGTTTTTTTTTTCTTGTCTTAATCTTTTTAGTTCGCTTTTTAAGCAGTCGGGTTTTAGATTTTTAAATTACTACATGTTTTTTTTTGTCTTGTGAATGGTGCTAAATCAGACATAAATTGCATTGCCAATTGATTAAGTTGTCTTTTTATCTTTAGGTCTTTGTGTATTCTTTCTTTGTAACGTACCAAGGCTTTTAAAATGCGAACTTTGAACTTTCAATAAACGTTATTTATATATACTAACATAATAAAGCATAAGACTATGATTATTTGTTTGAACGTGCTATCTCTGGAACTACCAGCCGGATTTGAAACATTTACGTCGTCGTCTTAAGAAGTAGGTGATAAAAACAATATAATAAAACTTTTTAAAAGGAAATGTTTGAAATATCAAACACCAGGTTTTGACCATGGTTCCACTCCTGTGGTATATTTTACAGAACTGTGAGATTTTGCCGAGATAATAAGTAGTAAAAGGCTATCTTTATCCCGGTGCATACGGTTAAAACGATAGTATGGTTTACTATCAGTGTAAAAAAGATTGTTATCGTATCAGCACTTTCAGAGATAACTTTTTACAAACGTATTAGCAAACAATCAAATTATTTAGTTTACGTTTTGTTTTTTTGTTCTTCGTCTTCCTCCAGAATATCATGAAGTCTTGTTTAGCGGAGTAGTTCCTTTAAAACCAAATTTCCATTATGAATTGGCCCAGCTTCTATACTCGGAACTATTTAAATCTACATGCCCTTCCATTCAAAGTCATGCCTTGCCTAATGATTATGTTATCATCATTATTTCAGCCGAAAGACGTCTACTGCTGAACATAACTCCTACCCCAAGCGTAGCCACTGACTGAGACTGGTTATGTGTGTTTCACATCTAACAAATTTATTCAACCTTCACCAGTTCATCGGTGTATCTAGTAGGAGGCTTTCCAACCTAGTGATGTATCATCAAAAATGTTTGTGCCAATAGTCACTTTAAAATACGGGTTCCGATCGAAACTCCGTCTTGTGATAAGCTCATGAATAAGTCTCCTTGTGATACCAAATTATTATGAAGAAAAAGGAAAAAGAATTAGCATAAAGTTCCTCACGCAAGTCATAATAAAGAGCAGTAAAAACATTGCTATCTTAATAAAAAATTACCTATCAAATATTTTCAAAGCTGTCTTTAATAAAATAATAAAAAAATACAACAGTATTTCGGTCATGATTTGTTTGCGACTCACGTTTGTGACCAGTCGCACGTAAAAATAATACGTCGAAGGAATTTCATAGCGATATCAGCATCGTTTGTATCAGATAGATATCGGATTTGTGACAGCCAAACGATTCCTGTTTTATATCGTAAGTTTTTTTATCTTATGAATTTTTTGTCACTATCCGTTCTGACGTTTATGCCTTTCTCTGTTCAATTTTCTTTGTGACGAGTCAAGGCTGTTCTATTACTGTAATGCTGGCTACTGTTGTTTGTACTTGTATCAGGGTTTCATTTCAACAGGGAAGTGTCTATTCTTAACCCATTAAATACTTCTGCTGGACTTGTTGACAAACCTATGCTGTCTTCTCATGTATTCGTACCTATTAACACTGTATTGTGAAATTCTTGAAGCTTCTTACTGCTTTTTCTCCGTGAGAAACGTGCATATGAATTGTTCGTGAGGGTTAAAATAATTTGATTTTAATTGTATATATGTGAAAAGCTGGTCTAGATTTTTTTATATATTTTTCTTTTGAAGTCAGTTTTTCTTTGTAACCTTAAATTAAATCGATACAACTCTTTTATTATATCCCTTTTGTTCGACTTTTAACACAGCCTTTATTTTCATCATGCTCCTTTGTTCCCAACATTTAAAGATATAGAATTATATTTTAGGAATCGGCAAAATTACGAATTCCAATTTGGTCGAAACAGAGCTGAATTACGCGCCTGGTTGGCTTCCGAAGGTCAGTAACTAGTAAAACGATCGTTTAAAGAGATTTCTCGTCGAAACAAAGGGAACGATGACAAAATAGATTTCTTGGCACAGCCGCTCAGGACAAAGAAACAAAGTGAAATAAATTATTTTTAAAATAAGTAATAGCTTGGCGTGAATTGGTGTAGATACTTTGCCAGCTGATAACATGTGACGCCTTGATAAAGTAACGATTTATGTGTTTATTAGGCGACGAAATTGAAGTATTTTTCGTGACTTAGTGATAATACATTTCATGGTACCTATTTAAGTTAAAACAAGCCACTTACAAGTTTTCACGTTTATTGTTACAGCAGAATTTGAAATGTTAGCATATGAAACATATAGACTGCTGAAAGCACCTTCTTGCTGAGGTACCGTGCTTTGAACATATATTTACCACCTTATAATAATATTCATACAAAAACTCTCAACTTTTGCCCAGGCAGGAACTTCATAACACCACCTGCTACGATCCTAACATAGTCTTTTTACGTTCATACTCGCACGTCGCCGTCGGTTATGAGTACTGTGCACCTGGCCTTTCTAAAGACCATCACTAATAAGATCCGTGTATGTCATTATACAGCGTTCCCGCCCAGCGTTTCAACACACGTTTTATAATATTCCATCCATACAAATATCCTGATTTCTGGTGCATTCGCCAACAGGTCCTTCCCATTATACAAACTGTATCTGACTAAAAAGCATGAATGTAAACCAAATAAATTAAATTCGGCCCTCAATCCCCACGAACTAATAAACAACAACCTGGCAGCTTCCATTCAGCTCGGAGCCAACATTCAGATAAAATATCTTAACGTAGCGAGATAAATGGAGGGTAGCAGATACAAAGCGAGCTAGTGAAATGGATCGGGAACTAGACGGACGTATCTAAGTCGAGGTAGGAATGTTGATAGAAATATTTATGTTGGAATTAATGGATGCTAAGCTGGGTGAAATAATATTTTTAATCTATTTGAATATTATTATTCGTCATTTAAACATTTACCCAGATTTATTTTTTAAGAATTTGAAGTTGTATATTTGTTAGCCTGAAATCTTATCAAAATTTGGCATTTAAGTAGTGATTGACACGTACTTAACGCCGAATACTCAATCCAGAAAACGGTCCGTATAGTTTTTCATTATTGTAAACAATAAGTTCAAATATAATAGTTTCAAAATGACAGCTTATACGATTACAAAGGTGAACTTAACCGAGAATTGGCTTCTTTTTCAGCAAACCTCAGAGCGAAATACAAATTAGGACAGCAAAAGTGAAGAACCAAACTTTAAATTAGGTATTTATTAAGCACATTTTTTTGGTTTGTTGTTAAAGAAACTTATAATTTGCTGACATTTGAAAGAAAACCCTACAGTTGTTTTATCTACCTTTTATTTTTACTGTGAGCATGCAGTAGGCCTAACTGTTCTGTAATTTAACCGCACCATTGCACTTCGTTTTCATCTAACACAACATAAGTCCCTATCAAAACACGGCCAACTCCAACATTATACATATCGGCCACACTATCACAACACCAGCTCAATCCACGACAAGGAAAGAAAACACGACACGGATTAAGGGAGTAGAGAACCCAGATGTAGCAAAATGGGTCAACAACACATTTCGGCTAATGCTTCTCGGAGGACCACGTTGCAAATTGCCGTCGATCTCGCCTTCCATCCTGAAGGGATTCACTTTTGATTGCCTACTGAACCCTAATTACCGCTTTTTCTGGTCCTTTCACTTCTTATTATGAGACGCCATTTTTTCCTGTCGTTTTCGCTACATTAATTTCTATGTGGTGCTTTGTATTGTCGTTTTGATGACCTCTGCTAAAATGCCAATTATGTTTATTTGTGTTATCTGGTCATTAAGATGTTCATCATAGCATATAATAAGTGTTAGTCGTTTGGCTTATTATCGCTACTTATTTTTGGAACTGTGAAAATGAGTGTTCAAGTAAAATGAGGGGCAATTTCATTCATATCTAAAAAGATAAGCAACACATCGAATTCGTCAAAATACAAGAATTTTTACCAGTTTGGCAGATCATAACAAACATATATGGTCTGGAGGATCTCGTAGATAGATACCGGCCGTACGGGTCGATCTTCAACGTAAAGAATCACTTGCCGAGGTCGGTCCGTGGATGACTGGAAATCTTAACATACCGGGATTCGTCCATGCTTCGGCAAGTACATTAAGCCATTGGTCCCGGCTGTCAATTGTAGATCTTTTACAGTCCTTACGGTGCGTTACGGTAGCCAGAAATGTCAACACAGTCTTGCCAATGGGTATCTTAATACCCAGTAATGTCGTGGTGGCCCAGTGGCTAAGACTTCGCCTATCGTGCTTGAGGTCCTGGGCTCGAATCCGGGCAAATATGAATGTGACTTTTTCATCTTCATATGTCCTTGGTCATCACAGACAACGCTGAAGGGAAACATCGTGAGGAAACCTGGACTTATGTGGCTAATGTAAGTTTGTAATAGCCAAGTCAGAGGCCTGTGAGGTGCGCAGAGGCGGCTTAATTAACTCTGATTTCAGAGGTGGCCACATCCTTACATAAAAAAAAAATTAAGACCCAGTTACTGGGTTCTGGAGTTCAGATAGGCAGTCATTTCATATAAAATACTGGTACTCAGTTGCATCTAGTTGGACTAAAAGCCGCTCCAAACAAAGTTGGGCGAAAGTTAGGCAGATTGATTGAACAATCAGACGTGGTGGCGTTTTTCCAATCTATTCACAAAAGTATGTAATGACAGAAATCGGACTAAAAGCTTTACTTTTATTTGCAAATCTGCCAACGACAAGAAAAACTTTGATGTAATGTAATGTATGGTACAAAAACACGAATACTCTTGTGAATAAACAGTATATTATATTTCAATCTCGATCGTAGTTCATTCCACGAGGGATTTATCTCTGAATAGATTTTGACGAATGAAGTGTCAAACTATTTGTCACATACTATCGTGTAGATAGGAGGTACGTTTTATTCGCGCAAAAACTGTTGTGGTTTTATTGTGTGTTGGATGTTTTATCGTGTGGAAGAATGTTTACGCAGTTTTACCTTGAAAGCTTTTTCAAATTAGGACAAAGAAGGAAAATGTACGGTTTTAAATACATATCTGCAAGGTTTATTAGTAAACAATAGTAGAACGATTTTACAAAAAAAAATTCTTTAAATAACATAATAATAATAATAAAATAAAATAGTTTATTTGATAAACAATGACCAACCATGACCAACCATGTTTCTAAACTTATAAAAAAGTTAAATTTTAAAACATTTATTTTATATCCTAACTAATATTATAAATAAGAATGGGTGTTTGTAAATGTAATTGGATGTCATTTGGCATATGCATACACCAGATCCTGGTGTATGCATATGCCAAATAAGAACACAGGATACTTTTCATCCTAGTATAACATTCCCTTGGGATAATAAAACACTTTTCACGCGGCTGAATCTGCGGGCAGAAGCTTGTACACAGTCTAAATAAATACACAACTAGCCTACATGTGCACACATAATATCACAAGAAATCTATACCAATATTATAAAGAGGAAAGACTTTTTTGTTTGTTTGTTTGTACCGAATAGGCTCCGAAACTACTGGACCGATTTTAAAAATTCTTTCACCAATAGAAAGCTACATTATTCCTGAGTGACATAGGCTATTTGTAAATCCCGAAAACGGGTCCTGTGGGGTGGCCCACGGGAGCGAAGCCGCGAGAACAGCTAGTCATAAATAACGTTATTTCTGATTCCGATTCTCTGAAAAGTTTTTATTAGGGTTCCGTACCCAAAGGGTAAAAACGGGACCCTATTACTAAGACTCTGCAGTCCGGCTGTCTGTCTGTCTGTCTGTCCGTCTGTCTGTCTGCCCGTCTGTCTGTCTGTCTGTCTGTCCGTCTGTCTGTCTGTCTGTCTGTCTGTCTGTCTGTCCGTCACCAGGTTGTATCTCATGAACCGTGATAGCTAGAGCGTTGAAATTTTCACAGATCATGTATTTCTATTGCCGCTATAACAACCCATACTAAAAACAGAATGAAATTAATATTTAAGGGGGACTCCCATACAACAAACGTGTTTTTTTCCGTTTTTTGCGATAATGGTACGGATCCTTCGTGCGCGAGTCCAACTCGCACTTGGCCGGTTTTATACTTACTTATTTAATAAATATTTCTCCTATACAATATGAAGATCAGTAGTTTATATAATATAATTATGATACTTTAAGGAAAACACACATATTTCAAAACAAAGAAAATATTCATTTGTGACTCTCACAAGAGATACAAACTAAAAAAAAAGCAAAAACAAAAACCCTTGCTTGACCAAATAAGCTCCTATCTCATATTATGCAGTGAAATTAAAACAACGAAGTAAGTATCTGAATATTGTCAGTTATCTAGCAATAAAATAGTTTTACAAATGTTATAAAAACAGGAATAATTGCATCTTAAAGCTATCTTAATTTCAAAATCTTTTAAACTGAAGACCACATCGTCTCCGTTTTCTTTCATTCTCAAATTAGCATAGAAATTCTTGCCCTTCAATCCATTTTAACATCTTCGAAAGAAGTTTCACTCCATTGATTTTTACTATGAATTTGAACCAACAATATTGTATTTATCCCTTTACAGTCGATACGCACTTACAGAAGCCTATCGAAATAAAAATACCTAACTTACAAACATTGACAATAAAACCAATTTATTAGTTTTCAGCATAAAAAAGATCTCTTGAATAAAAAACATAAAATTTCACGTGCTTTAACCTTAAAGCGTAAAAAGTAACGTAAAACTATTGTATATTTCAGCATATACTATTAAACGACCACTGTTTTGTCTGTATTACCCTCTTAGCATACAAATGTATATCTTACCCTCGAGAATCGGATCGCATTTCGATTTAAAGAGCTAGGTTTGGCTAGAAGTGAATATGTGTGAATAGTAGAGCGCTGTGCAAAGGTCATGACGTGGAGATAAGACAGATGTTGGCAACCTTAAGAGACATTGATTCCCAACACTTTTGTTATACCCACGCGACTTGGGAATACTTTTAACCTTTTATATGGAAAGAAAATTGCTGGGTCCTTGATATAAATTCAAAGAAGTTACCATATAATTTCGTGCTTAGATTACTTTGCCCGTTCAGAGAACTGTTTTTCTTTGATACTATTAAACGAGATGTCAAAGTTATTTTTCATACGCTTTGATGCACAAAAAAAGGTCGCTGTAAAGCCCACACAGCTTAACAGTTGAAGAAGTTGTAATTGTATCTGATTTTTATAACAGTAAGGATTGTATTATGGCGTAATGGAATTTAATATAACAGGATTTCTTTTTTGTCAATATTTCCTTGCCGAGATCTTGATTATTCTCTATTGTAACTGTATTTACTTCAGGCAGCGTTCAGTTTTACTTCTACAACTTCATGGGAACTAACTTTTTCATTAATAAAGGATTCCGTTCTGTGTATTTTAGATGCTTCTCAGACGATATTTGGTCTAATGGTACCAACTAGAGACTAGTAAGTAATTTTAACAAGAATTTTGAAAATATTGTTATTGAATACTATATTGTCCCACTGCTGGGCAAAAACCTACCCATAGCCTTTCACTCTTCCATGAGTTTTACCTTCTGCGGCCAATCATCCGTAAACAGTTCAATATAATGGGACAGAATTCTAATTAAAGTTAATTTGTGAGACCGAATTTACACATTACCATACCAATGCATATATACAACGAAACTAACAAAATTCTTTTCTCATTTGGTTCCAAGAACAAAGATAAGTTAATTACTATGCGCCCCTCATTTGACTTGTACAAAAATTAAGCATTAATCTAAATTGCTGATATCTTCTATTATTTTTGAATTCCATGTTCACGATAGGAACCGTAGCTTAAGTATAAAAAAGCGACTCGCGCTGATAAATATTCATTATACCATTCATTCCATCTAATGCAACGGTTCAATGAATTCACAGAGTCACTTCGAGGGTCCACTATTCAACTGAATGGATAATCATATTAACTTTGATGGAAAACATAGATTCGATTATGTTAAAACTTCGATTAGTTGCTTTGCAAGTTCTGAATAAAGCGTTGTTTGTTTAATGAATGTTAAAGAGGAAAATAAGGTTTATCCAAGCTATTCAAGATCCGTTTTACCTTAAAGTAAAACTTTGAGTGGTTTATAAATGTTACTCAATAATTTAAGGGGTTTTCAACAAATATTTAATGTGCGTAAAATATTATTCCGTGTTGGGAATGTTTTGAGAAACTGACTTGTCATAAAACTGGTGTACAAACTTCTCTCTTGGATCTTCCTTTCTAATCTTTTAGTAAGATTGTGTTTCAGAAACAATAATTTACTACTAGAACTAAGTAATACTATTGCACCCTAAGCACAAGTAGAACGTTAAAAGAAGTTTCTCGAGTTATCTCTCCCAACTTAAGTCAAGTAAGAAGTAAACAACACATCTACCAACCTTTGGGTGTCCATTACACAATCTGGCATCAGTTCAATTTGGTCAGTCTGGAAAAGTAATATACGTGAAGTGCTTCTCGTATTCAGTGGTTTGCCGAGTGTCTTATCAGGGCATCAAGACCAGTTAATATGATGAGGCCTATTTCTAGTAGTGGAAGTCTTTCTTCTGCAATGATAATGATGATGATGAATATACGACTCCAACAAAACCGTTTGGATTTACCAAGACCAGGAATTGAATTAATGCTGAAAATTGCGATTTATTAAAATTTTCTTCTCAGAAAAACTCATATTCCCGTTTATTTTTTACTTAAATATAATATATTTTTTACAAAATGAAATCATCCGTTTAAACTTGTCTTGTCATATATTTTTCTACAACAGCATCTTTCATTATTTCAACCCGTTCACTTATCTCTGACTTAAAAAAGATTTCATGCTAAAGACGTCCGTATTAAACGGTCACAGTTCGGATAAGGCTCCAGTTTCACTTACAAATTCCTTGCCGAGATCTTGATTATTCTCTATTGTAACTGCATTTACTTCAGCGTTCAGTTTTACTTCTCCAACTTCATTGGAACTAACATTTTCATTACTAAAGGTTTCCGTTCTTTGTATTTTACACGTTTCTCAGACGATATTTGGTCTAATGGTATCAACTAGAGACTAGCAATTAATTTTCACAATAATTTTGAGAATATTGTTATTGAATACTATATCTTCAGTTCTACGTTATTCTCCGTAGAACTTAATTTGTGCAAGTTTCTGTAAAAATAATTATAACCACTGTCTCTATTCTGTTCTAGCTGATTACTCGTACAATTTCTGATTACAGCCAAAATGTATTCGGATTTTCAAAGCACATTCATTAAAGATTTGTCGTCTTTTCTCTTCCTACGATTCTATAGGATTTAATTTCTTCAAGGAAGTAAATAGCCTAATTCCCTTTAATTCAACTTTCCTATTTTTCCATCTCCATCTTAACACCTCCCATTAAGTTTAATTCCACGTTTTGGTCAATGGCTTGTACCGCCATTTTCTTTGCGACACCAATCTAAGTGCTGACGATGAATAAATTTTCCATTTTCCTCACTTTCCCTTGTATTTCTTTTTTCTTGTTTAGCGGTTTCAGAAGTTTTGTTCTGTGGCCTTTGTTACGAAATTTTAATTTGAAATGAAGTAAAGCGATGGAAAAAATTGTTGGGTTGAAACAAGTTTGCTAATTAAGCCTTAGAATAAGATGAGCCTTTGTTACATTATTGCTTTTGTAAATTTGATGGGATGAAAATTATAAAGTTGGTAGGTGTGCTAATAGTCCGAAATTGGGATTTAAGAGGTAATTATGAGCCTTGAGTTTTTTATACTACCAAAAGTACCTTATAGCTTTTCCTTTTGTAAAAATTAATGCTAATATTTCTATGAAAGGTTTCGAAAGTTACGTCATTTCATTTGTAATTAATGAGGTGCCCGCAGGCTATCTTCGAAACATTAGCTATTATAAGCTAATAATCAAAATTCTTTGTTATATATTTATCTTTTCTTAATAAGTAACTCATGTCAATATTTTATTATAGACTGAATCTCTTCCAGTTAAATTCCAGTATTTTTCATGAGTTTAGTGTAGTAGAATTTGTTTTTTTTCTCACAAGTATTACACTAACTTTATCAAAAACAATGCCGAAGTACCAACAGCATTTTCGACTCACAGACTATCCCATTATCGATTTGCTATCATTCGATTAATCAAATCCCATCGAAATAATCTACCTCATCGATCATACCGATGTAAGTTTGGTATTTATTGAATGTGCCTTCACATCGTAACCATTTTGTCTGGCGCCATCCGTCTTTATTATTATATCATCACCGAATCGTGTAGTGTCTTTTTTTGAAAGATAGGAGAGAAAACTCGTTAGGTTATCGTTTATGGAACTATCGATGGGAAAATAGATAGGAGCTATTGAGAAATGGTATTACCACCGTAAACGACCAAGTTATTATCCTCCTGCCTTATCCTGTTTTTTTTGGGACTGGTGCTGCTTCTCTTTTAATTCCAATAGTTGAGCATCTATCTATTATCTTTTACTAGATGTCTTAAATTTTTATGTAATACACTTAATACACGCACCAACGCCACTTGGCTCACACTTTTGCCCACACTGCAAGATACCATGCATCCCCGTATTATTTTTGTTTTTTCTTTAACTTATCCTTTTTGTTATATATGGCTACAATAAAACACTGTATTTCTGAACTATGATGAAAGAGACTGGTCTCCACGACACAGGGAATCCTAGTGTGGAGATCAGTGATTTATTTGATATAAAATGTATTTTTCTTGAACAATAAAGAATATTATTATTATTATTATTATGTCTTTAGCTTAAATATATTTTTTTCTTAAATTCAAAGTAAAATTGGTCGTTGTAATTCACATTCTTAATTTTTTTAACTCTAAATAGCATAGAACAAAACCGCTGTCCACGTAACTTTTTCTAAACCACGCAACTGATTTTGGTTTAGTTTTCACTTAAGATTTTGTATTAAGTTTGTCCCGTGTGAAATTGAGGTGGGTTGCTAGTACACCAAAGAAGTGGTGTAATTTCATGCCAATCAATAAACTGTTTCAATATACCTAAATATAGGTATATCAATTGCACAAATATCGTTCCAATACCAAAAGATAATATTGTCACCATCATTCAATCGTACCATTCAAAACATCGATTATACTGTGTCAATCAAGTTTACAAACGGAAACTCGAAATGTTATTCAGCCAACCCACTGTCTATTCACCCCTTACATTGCAACTTTATCGGTCCATATAACTATCTCTCAATACAACTCTCATATACATTCTATCGACACATCCTGTATCGGCGTCAAATGTTAGACATGTCGTTCACGATCAAAAAGCCTGTTTCGTGAACACCCGTTTCGGTAACACCAGTTTCGAAAACCCCCGACATCATAGAACCTATACAACATACAGCCGATTCGCTAACGAGCCAAAGATTAAAGCGGCGGACGACTGTAAACGATGGTTTTGTAAACAAACACAAAGGATTTGGACACACAAACGCTTTCATATGACATTCCAGTGGAAGCACAAATCTGGTGGGATTGGAACAAATATTTGATGGGAGTGGCTGTTGTATTATTTGCACTGGAGGTTTTGTGTGGACAAATGTTTGATCCAATATTTGAGACCGTAAAATTAAGTGATGAAAACATCCATAACACATGAACTTAAACTATTAAATTAAACTATATAACAAATAACATTATATTGGACGGGATGTTGCGGGTTGTTTATTTAATCTGTTGACAGAAAAACCTACGTTCATATTTTACTAAAAAAATTAAACTTATTGAATGCGTAACAAACGAATTAGGTATCTCCCTAAATTGTTTGTATGTACGTTTGCCCAACGCCCTAAATACCTGGAACTACATAATTAAAATTACTTATCTTGTTAAGCTAAAGTGGCAGTGGGCAGAGCACATTGCTGGCAGAACGGATGGTCTATGAGACCAAAAAATTCTGGAGTGGCGAGGAGAAGGCGCAACCGGACCGATGACCTGGTTAAGACTGCGGGTTTCCGATGGATGCAAGACGCACATGACCAATCAGTGTGGCGACACTTGGCAGAGCAATGGACGTCTTTCGGCTGAAATGAAAGAAAGAAAGAAGAAAGAAAACCAGTTTATTTGGCACACACAGATACACACAATGTACTTATAAAAGGAAACGTAATTTAAAAAAACAATTACATACATAGTGTGCCCCGCGCCTGCGCCAAACAGGTCCAGTTCAGCAAAATGCCAGACAACTGGGAGTTGCCTGACGCTGGTTTTCAACTGAACCTTACGTGATGATGCTCATGATGATTTTGTTAGAAGAAAATAACACAGACAAACCGTTAAACAAAATTTTCACACACAACACACAAACGTAAATTAAACCACAAAAAAACACATCAAAGTAATAGACCAAACCACTCAAAGATATTTCCAAAACAATATGACATTGTTTACCAACACCTGAGAGTCAAACAAAACAATTGACCGGCCATCCGTCCGGAGGTACTATGATAGCCTAAGATCCCACTGAAAAAATCTACGGGCATAGTTTAATCAATTAAACTTATTTTTTTATGAATGATACTTGATAGTACAATGCTATCATTTGGTTATTTAAAAGTAAGTGGTTTACAAATTATGAAAAAAAAATCAGTTGTCATTTAGCCGCAATATGTGGGTTGTATATCTACTTTCTAAGCCTGAAAGCCTGTAAATGGAGGCTAACTGAGAGCTAGATGATATTGCATACGCACCCACGATACAGGTCAAATTTTTGAGCAGGGCAGGGTTTCATTATTAAAAAAGCTGTATGCGGCTAGATATTGTCAAGCAACCCTGCAGTTATCTATTCTACTGTCGAAAATCATTCATAAAAACAAGTTTTATCAAAACAATATACCAGCAGATTTAACAGCGAGATCTCAAACTATGAGGTTAACGCCCAATTGGAGACTAGCAACAGAATAACAAGAGACTACGAATGGACCGCAATTGAAGACTGTTTGCAGACAGTTAAGGTGATCGGATAGGATGCTAACATATTGAGTGAATGCGACCGTTGTATCATTATCTTTGGCATTTACTTTATTTGAGATGTAAAGGTGCAATTTTGTTGTTTTGTCTTCTTTTTTGGGAAGCTGATCAAATTATAATTTTATAGTGGTTCAAATTAAATGGTGTCTTTCAGATGGCCAAGTATAATTATTAGTGGTTTAAAGCACATTTAAAAAAATGTGAAAGTTTTTAAAATAATGTAAGCGTAGCTTTTAATAAAACTATGTTTTAATAAATTTAAAATACAACGAAAAATATTATTTCCAAAGACCAAAAATAACAAGTAACAAGAAACTGTGGAAAATTTTAATCTGAAATAACAAAGCTGACTTTTTGACATAAAAACAAAAGCTAAACGCTCTACAATAATAACTGGCACTATTGACAAAAAAAAAACATTTATAATACTATGTTTTTAAAAAGGAATCCTTATTTTTATCTCGCAAACACAGCTAATATTTGCAGAAGTACGTTCGGCTCTAACGAGATTATCGGCTTTGCTACGCGACAGTACGGCTAGGAATACCTGCTTTACAGTTTTAACTAGATAGCTTTGGAAGATGGATCTTTCTTCAACTAGTTTGATGGCATCGATTGCTTTGCAAAGTCACTTGCAACAGCCAGTACATAAATAAATGACACAAATATTTTCCATCAACCCCAAA
This sequence comes from Orthosia gothica, assembly GCA_949775005.1. Classification (NCBI taxonomy): domain Eukaryota; kingdom Metazoa; phylum Arthropoda; class Insecta; order Lepidoptera; family Noctuidae; genus Orthosia; species Orthosia gothica. The sequence continues at coordinate 173,793 of CATKRY010000001.1, forward strand.
GAAGAATTGTAAACCGCGCTGCTCCTAATCCCTAAACAAATTCGTATGACAGAACCGTTATGGGTAGTACGAGCCCAGACCCTGACAACCAGTCATAACAACCTTTACGATATCAATATTGCCCAGTAATTGGGATATCGAGGTTAATTGGCAGGGCCTTTGTATAAATTTCCAAAATACGGGCGAAATTTGTTAGCTTAAATCGAAAATGGGGAAGATGTGGAGTGAGCTAAATTTTTGCTGTAATTTTTAACAATACTGCCTCACTGCAGGGTTAAAACCTCTTCATATACAGAGAATGCTTGAGTGTTAGTCACCATGCTTGCTCAAGACGTGTTGGCGATTTCCACCTTATATTGACTCTAAGTATAGGTTTCCCCACGATACAGTTACTTCTTGCTCTGTATCCTACATTATTAATTAAACGCAAACAAGTTCTTGAAGAGAGAAATTTACAAATTTTATTTCGCGAGTTTCAAATTAATCAAAGTATTACATAAGGCACTCTGCACACCAGTTTCTCTCCACGAAATTCTTAGAATTTTCTAGAAACTTCCAACATTAATTAATGTAAGTGCGTTGGCACTATTTGGAGCCATGTGGTACTGTAACATTGTGGCTTTAAAATTGCGAATGTTCTCAATTACTACACTTATATAGTTTTCTGTGTTTTCGCCCGGTTACATAATTTAATTAGTAATGTAATGAAATTTGCTGTTCTTAATGTATAGTACAGTTGTTTCGCTGGGCAGTGCTCTTTAGCTCTACTAAGCTGGAAATCTTTCCTCGCATGTCTTGATCCAAGCAGAAGGCATGATAACGTCTATCTACATTCATGATGGCGTAACGCAATTAAAATTGGTTATTGGTGTGATATAAATGGGATCACGTCAAGCTAACGTGAAGGTAGCTTGCTGGGACTTGTTAATAAAAAAATGTTGGATTTGTTGCAATTTACCTGGCTAAAATAATTGTACAAAAAAAAATTAATGTGAATTTCTTGTTTGCATACAACCGATAAGCCGAAAACCCATTGAAGAAAATTCATATCTACTGCTTTGCTTCAAGGGCTTATTTCCGACTAAAATACATGCAATAAAACCAGTTTGAAATAAACATCAACTTGATACTTATTTACTTCAAAGCTAAAACATTTTGCAGCAATGTAACCGAATCAAAAGCGTTCGCCAAAGCAAGACTTTCGAACCACCGACATTTAGAGGCACCAGTGTGCCTCTAAAAAATATATTTATTTATTCCTTTTAATGTTATGCTGTGCGTTATTGATTTGTGTTCCCTGAAGTATTCAGAGGAACTCGAGACGGTACAAGAGGTGAAATTTCGAGAGGGAAAAGGAAATCTGAGGATTACGACTTCACCAGATTTCTTTAGTCAAACGTCGATGTGAAAGGACTTTAGGAACTACGGTTTGATTTTAAAGAGGTTTTGATTATAGTATGTGAGATATTTCGGTGAATTGAATTTTCATTATGAATTCCGGAATATTCGAAAGGGCGGATTTGCTTTTTACCAGACTGCCGAAGGAGGATAAAGTGCTTATCAGTGTATGCATGTATGTATGTTTGTTTCTATGTGGCGTTCTAGAGACCGCACGTTGGCTGACTTTGATAATTTTTACGTCAATCGAGTCGTCTTAACCGTGCGTGTGTCACGGGCTGCATTAAAATTGTAAAATAGAAAAATGGCTGCTTTTTCCCATTTTTTTTTCTTCCATATCCCTCTTGTGGTATCAAAATAAAGGATTTTAAGAGGTGATTTCAAAAATATGTATGTACTTAATTCTAAAAAAAAAAATATAAATAACAAAGGATAATTCAAAAACCCCGACAGCATAAAAAGCGAACTAAAAAGACGTAAACAAGAAAAATCATGTTGTGCAGTCGGCGGGTACAATATTCGCGAGCTGGCTGACCAAAACTAGATGTATCCTTCAACTGCACACCTTTTGTTGTTGTAACAAATTAACTTTTGTTGTTAACAGACATTCAAAATGCGAGCCCTTATTGCAATTTAAATTCTGAATACAGCTCTGAATCAATCAATTTGCCTATCCTATATTGTGGTCAGCTTCTAGTCTTATCAAATGCAGCTGAGTACTATTAGTATTTAGCATAGAGACACTGCCTGTCTGACCTCCACAACCAAATACCTGGGTAAAACGATACCCCTTGGCAAGACTGGTGACAGGTGTCCTGGCTTCTGACTATCCGTAATGACCTCAAAGATCTACCAATGACAGCCGGGACCAATAGCTTAACGTGCAAGCGTCACTTGGCCTTGAAATTTAACAGTGTGGCTACTTCTAATTTTAATTTCGGTCTCTATTACCATAGAGACCAAAATACAGAATACTATTGGTGAAGATAGCCACAGAAACGAAGCAATGATTGTAACTCCGAATGCTGGCTACAATCCAATATAAAATTTTGGCGTTCGACCAAACTTCAGCTACAATTAATAAATTTCGTATCGTATTCTGTACTTAATTACGAATAACTGGGAGCTTCCGATTGAGTTACAATTTGTAAAAGAGGAATTTAAATAAAGAGGCTTGATATTTCAAAATCAGAGAAAAGAAAGGTATTTACAAAAGGCTTGAACATTAACTGTGTCAATGGTTATAATGAGACTCGATTTTCAATATTATGCTTGTGTATGGGAGCAACTTTGAATCGAAGTTGATTAATTGTTGTGTGATTTATTGTTTTTGAACTTTTCTTCTTTGTGAATAATAAAAAAAAAACTTTTTATACCAATGATGAAGTGGTCGTAAACGCTACTGTTAAGCATGAGATCTTGGGTTAGATGCTCGGGTCGAGCACGGTATTTTTTTATATTGTTACTTACCATCTGGAAGTTTTCGGTAAAAGCCCGAAATATGGACTTGAATTATGACAATCGGCTCGTCCCTATAACATGGAACTTAAAGATAACTGGCAAAATGTGCATAACCCATTGGTACACTTCTGCCCAACTCTTCGAGAAAAACAGGCGTGATACTATGTTATGATTCAATTTACTTATTCTGTGCAAATTTTTTTTAGAATCACAATTCTAAAAAAATTTTAGAATCACAATCCATTATTTGCCTACTCCTCTGTTTTTCTTATCTGATTAATTTTGTTGCGGGATCCAAGACAGTTAAATTCATTCGCCGGGATTTCGTCGAGCTTCATTGCCTAGGCGTTTTTCTGATGGTTGCCACTGTTGACTCTGGCTTTCAGGAGTTGAAGTGGTTTGGGAACAGTGCGGTGAGATTGTCCCAATAAAAAAAAAAATACACGATTCACATTTGATAAGCTCTTAAGTGTTTAATTCCTCTCTCAGAGAGGAGGCCTGTGTCCCAGCAGTGGGAACATTAATAGGCTGATGATAATGATGATGAAGTTGTTGTCCATAGTGATTTCCCTACGCCTTGAAATATATGATTTGAGTTTGATACTATTCACTGGAAATTTAAGTATGTATTGACTTATTCTGAACTTTAGTTTTTTGTGTCCTATTATTACGAAAAGGTTGAAATATAACACAAATATTATTCAAACAATCTACCTGTGATAGTAGCAATACAAACCATTGTAATTTAAAAAACTTATTATAAAAAAAAAAGTTTACATGAATTAGCAAACACATTCAGAAAATATCATGTAACCGACGTTGTATTAAAAGTCAATCTAACCTAAATCTACTCTCCAATATATTGAAAAGGCAACATTGTAGATTAGACAGCGTAAAACCGCCATAATAGCCGTACACTTCCGTAAATGTTTCAGGTGCTAAACCCGTTAAACTGTAAACCAAGCATAAAACTTTCAACCACCAACAGGTTAAGTTAGGTCCCTAAACACCGAAGAAAACATTAGTTATTCAGCAGTAGAATAGCTATACGCGACCGGAATGCCACCAAATTGCGCTGGTAAGCTGAAAATTTGTAAGAATGTCGTCCCTGCCGGAGTCTGTATTCCTGATACACATGAATGTCTTTAAGTCAAGAGTGAATATGTTACTTCTAGGCAAATTTGCCTCATTGTTGACTACATCATTGTTTACTATCACGCGAGGTAGTGGTCAAATACGAGCATGTCAACAATAAAAAAATGTGATGGCTTATTACCATGTTTCGATAACGACAGTCGAAAATGACCTTCACGGAACCAAACGCGCATTCGCTTTCACACCTGCGCGACCCAAAATTCAGTACTTTTTTATACTTCCATAGAAAATTTTAATTATTCAAAGAAATTAAAAAAAGCCTTACATTAAAATGTAGATAATTAAATTGCCTTTGAGATGTTGAAAATTTAATAAAATTCGCCTAACGGTTTTGGTGCGATTGTCGTTTTATGTCCGTGTCAGACATAACTTTACAAATTAATTACACAATGAAATACGAATAAAATTTAACAAAACTCATAGCTCAAATTATTAAAGAAATGGTGCTTTGTAACAAATATTTTTGTCAAAAAATTACTACTAGAAGTTTAGACGTGATTCTCATTTTAAAATTAGCTACTCAGTGTTCCCTCGCTACGCATCCTCGCATATCTCTGGTGGAAACGCTCACACCGTTTCACAGCCTCGTTACGCATTCTGGCACCACCCAGCTACCTCGCACATACCTGGTGGAAACGCAGCCCAGAAGGTGTTAAAAGCACTTGCATAATCTTCTTGATAATGATTTCGATTTATCACATGCAAAATATCATGATGCTTTATATGAAAACCTCTTTCCCTCTCACGACCTAGGCTTGACCCAACTTTATTGGGAACGGCTACCAGTCTAACTGGATGCAGCTGAGTACCAGTATTTTAAATGGAAACCTATGTTTTATATGAAAATGTGGTATTCATTTCAAAACACGAAATATCCAATTTGCTTAGGCAACCCTCATTAAATCCGAGTTAAGGAAAACCGTGATGAAAAAAAATTGCGGTATAAAAACAATCTCGCAAAGGGCACACCCAAACACCCAAAGTAATGGTTTTGATTTCCACGATAATTTGGGGACCAAATAGAAAAGATGGAGTTCCTCGCCTTCTTCCAAATTCAAATGCTTCTAGTCTTTTTTTTCGTAATTAGGTACCTCGAGCACTTGTAATTCGTATCATTTGCCTTTCCTTACCCTAATTTTGACCTAAGCACTCACTCTAGTAAATCAAGTTCCATAATTTTATTATGTAAAGTCTGATGAAAAGCCCTCAAGGGGACGATTCCAACATGCTCATCTTCAATTTCTGTACCTTTGACATCGCTTAAACATCTCCCTTTTCTGGACCTTCTACCAGTATACAATAATGAACGGTATTTGTGTTTGTTAAGGTTTGATTTAAATCGACAGTTTTGAAATGGAATTCTTCCCGCGTCGCAAAAGGTCGACTTTCGTGACAAGAATGCTTTCTTTAGCATTTGATCGCATCTGATTGGGATGTGTGAAGCACATTTTATATACTTTTATCCTATTTGTATGTTAAATGCTACTTCAGCTTTCGTTTACCTACAGATGTTTTAAGGTTATTTAGTATGAGAGAGGCAAATCGAGAAAAATAGAGTTTGAAGCCACCGAATTGTCAGGCTTCAGTTTGCTATAATTTGACTACTTATTCTACACTTAAAAATTAATAACGTTGTAATTTAGAAATCTTTTTCCTACAAGCAAAAACTTACAATCAGAACTTCATCATCTTTATAAAAACATTAATTTAGTCTCAACCGGGTAGGAGGTTATTTCAAAATATAGTCTATTAAAATAAATAAATACATTGTTTATTAGCATTAAAAAATACAAATAAAAGTGATCCCTGACTCCTGAATGCGCTACGTTACATAAATGATTAATTAGACACCAATCCTATTAAATAAAATATAAAAATAACCAAATAGATCTATCTATTGATTTGTTCTGGTCGGGTCCCCTCGATCTGATTTCCTGCTGGTTCTTTTTTATTATTTCCTTTCTGATCCACTATTAACTTTGACATTACGGTCAGATCCCCTTACTCTTTTTGACAGGTAAGTACAGTCAAGAGAAAACAGTTGTTTATGTAAATAATATTTGTTTTTACTCATTATGCGTTTAATATCAGCACACCATCAGACCTATGTATTTCATCACAATAACACAAAATTTGCCATATATTGTAAAGGCCCACTGTTTTTTTTTTACGTAGCACAATGTACACCCATATTTTTGCAGGTAAAGATTATTAAAAAGGGTTCAACCGGGTGCGGTGACTTCGCTAAGACGAACATTTAGAGTCGTTGTTCCTCAATACTATCATACACGTTTTCATTACAATAAGAATTAGGAACATAATTATGTATTTCAATAAACCCTGTACCTATATTTTGTGGCTGACTGTCCAAAAATCTGCTAATAGATAACTAGGGCGATTAAAATATTTAAATTAATTTGTGATTACTCGCAACGGTGGATCAGACCGAAATAGAAAATATTAGAATTTTAATTTTTATTCAATAATCATCTAAACATTTTAGACTGAAATCAAAACAATACAAAACAAGATTTTTTGTTAGTAAGAAAAAAGTTCGCTAATTATTTTTTCTGTGTATATTTTTCGATAAATATGTAAAAAAAAAAAAATTGTCCAGTGTATGTGGCGACGCTTGGGGGAGGCCTACGTCCAGCATACGTCTTCGGCTGATATGATGATGATGACATTTTTAAATGAATTAAATGATAGCAACAAAAAAAAATACTGAGAGCTCTCATGAATGATTACGTGCCCGGGTTTGTTAGATAAACAAAACCGGGAAAATAACAATAACCTAACCTAAGCGACTACACAAAACCCAGTTCTACACCAATGAACAGAATTAGCAACAAAGTTCATCTGCCTGAAATAATTTACCTCGATGACATCATATGCATGCAAAGCGTCATAAATGTTACAAAATGTGATATTTCCGTCCCAACTTTACGTCTGCAAAATTCGTCTAAAATAGACGTCGACGGGGGTCCGACACTAATTTGACATTACGCCCTCCTACCCGGTTGACACTAATGGAATGTTTTTATGAAGATGATAAAGTTCTGCCTTTCCATAAATTGTGGCAATCTGAAGGCAACTTAATAAGAGACTACAACAAAGGAGAGGAAGGCTTTTGTAAACGCTGTAAGGATTTTTTATTTTAAAATTTAAGTTGCGACTTTCGTTTGAGATTATTCTGTAGAAACTGCTAAATTACTTTAATTCATTCTTGATTCTTCTTGAAGATGTTATGGTACCGTCTTATGGTATTTAAGGAGATTTTCATATAGAACTACGCCCTTCAAGGGCGTGCTCGAAAAAAGATCGGCCCTTCATATTATTATAACACAGTGTCTTACCTTTACCCATGATCCTAAAATAACCTTTTCACTTCCCCAAGATTATGGTCCTCGATATAAACCAACTGTGCACATACAGGGCTCGCTTCTCCGATAAAATACATAATTTCCTGTAAGGTTCTAATTGCTTTGCCAAATATTATTACGGATCCTTTGAGTCTGGTAAATGAGTTTATTGGGCAAATAGGCTAATACCGACCTAATCTCAGTTAATTCTGCACCGAATTACACGTAAACCTCATATGTTATTTGACGGTGTATCCTGGGGCTGTTTGCTCAGTCTTAGATTAGATCTAGGTCAAACATTTGTTCAGTAGGTTTACACAAAAAATGTTGTCCAGTCCTTAAATGAATATGTGTGTTTGTATAGCAATTCTTGAGATGGTCTAAATTAAATTTAAGTATTAGTCATGTTTTACTCTTAGTAATATTATTAACGTTAAATTCTTTATTATAATGTTAGTTAATCAGTGACAATTTAACGACTGAAAAAATAGGAATAAAACTTGGTTCACGGATAGACCATGAGTTGGATCTTTATTCAGATATAAAATATGTCATGAATTTAGGCATAGAATAACCAGTAGTCTCATAGACCGATTGTTAGACCGTAGTGCCATTGGAATAATAAAACACTTTTCATACGGATAACGCGGCGAGTAGAAGCTAGTTCATTACAAAAAATATAGTAGAACAACTTTACTAATATCAATAACCATACATCCTAACTCAATCCACGAAATTATTAAATCCTAAATCTTGTTATTACGAGAATTCTACTTATTTGATACTCTCAGCAATTATTTCAATAATTATATTATATTAATAATTATGTCAATAATTCTAACAATGTGTTCTTATTCGCTAGAAATATATTGTAGTTTAGTTAGTGAACTGCGCTGAAACATAATTATAAACTAAATATTTGGTTTCTTGTTCATTGATCTCAGTAATTGGCCCAGCGATTTTTGTATATCTAGGTCATTGCTTTACTCAATCCTAACTTCGACACTATATGGAGCAATTGGGACAAAATTGTAGATATTTTTTTATGAAATATGTTGTTTGTTGTTTTCTTTGTTCTCTCTCATCTAAACTAATATTATAAACCCATCAGTTGCCTGCGACTTCTTCCGCTACTAGCTGTTATTTTGAAATTAAAAACAGATTTCAATTTTATTTATTTGTACAGATTTCATTGTTGGTGGTAATCTCTAGCAGTATTGATCCGTTCGAAATAACTCTTTTACTCATGAAAAATTATCCTATCACTGAATGCCATTGGATAGTTTTATCCTGGAACATGAGGTTTCTGTGGAATAGACTAAGGGAGCGGAGCCGTGGCAAAAGCATGACACTTGTTATGTTTTATAGTTAAAAATTTAGGTAGTACATCAATATCAGCATCAGCAACCGATTGCCGTCCACTGGATATGGAGCAATTTAATAATAGTCTGTATATTTGACCACCATTTAATTTATTACCATCGAGACTGCCAAATACTGGTCTCACATTTTTACTCACAGCGGTCGTTACTCTGTCAGTCTCAATGGTTATCTAGATTGATCGCAGTATTTAATATGGTAATGCCTACAAATAAAACAGAGTTAGCCGATTAAAAACCTCCCAAAAGGTATACCCAAGTCAAACGCATCGCTTTCGACGAAATCATGGCATTACGTCGGGACCTACCATCGGACCCCAGCAATGGTCACATTTGCAAAAGTAAGGACACAATCTAAATAAATGACGTCCATCGAACGTTTTCTCTTTCCCTTGATACGTCTTCGGTAAACAAAAGCAGCATTGTAATAGCCTGTTTTGAGAATAGATTCGCTGTATTGTTTTGTAGCGTTCGTTGTAAGGGTAAATGGCAGGGAAGGATTTTCGTCGATTCTTTTTTTCGCGTCAGCGTATATATTACTTTGAATTATTGCGCCCTATTCTGGGTTACCATTTTTGTGGAGCGAAATGGGAAATGACCGGTTGTTTCACCTAATAAACATGTTTTGAATTTTTTCTCTGGCAACATTAAAAGGGGTTGTTTGCGGGTTGTTTTATAAATGCTAATAGAAGGGTGCTTTTTACAAAAAAGTTTTGTATAAAGATACAATTTATGCTGGAGTTTTTTCTAATTATAATGCCAAAAGATTTTTGTATCTTGTGGTTTCAAGATGAGAAAATTCACAAGGGACCAGTTCTCATTTTTCGGGAGTGTCTTACGATAGCAAGTAAGGGTTTGATAGCACTTAAGTTGGAAACAATATACTGCATTTCCCAAAAGGGTAATACAGAATGGTTTTAATTTAGTGAAGTGTATATGAATAAACATTGATTCTACCGTGCATTCGGAAAGTAGCTTGTTATGGAGAAGAATTCACCAAAAACTCCATATTTACTCTTAAAAAAAAGTTCTTTACAATATTTAGGTACAATGCACCCAGAAAAGCACTAATATTACGTAAAGGTATGAAGTGTTAAAAGTACTCACTCATAGACTGTGCAGTTATATAATAGGTACTAGAAAAACATTAACATCCGAAGCAGTTAATTATGACCAATCCCAACTGACGGCGCCCGTTCACGAACATGACGCATGAATCGACACCACCCAGCTCAACATAGGCATAGGCAATAAAAATAAACGTTTTTGTGGCGGATAAACACTTTTCTTTCTTACTTTATATAATTTATAAAGATATTGGGTGAAGTAGGTACTTATACCACGTGGTCGGAGCAGCGAGTGGCAGCTAGTACGTTATATATCTCTCCTGTTACTCTTGTATTGTGCCCGAATGGAAAGCTTAAGTTTCAACCATGTTTCTATTTGGTTAGATATTAATGAAACGTTAAACCCAACTCTTACTAAACAGATCTGACTCCTCTAACCTGCATTAACTAATAGCTAGAGGTCTAGCTATTAGTTTATGTAGGTTAGAGGTATTGCATTGCCACTTTTGACAAAATCTTCAAAATAGTTGAAACATCATTAAGGTTGAAGTTGAAAATATTTAACACTCACAAAATATAATCGTAATAATCTAAGAAGAAGTCCGACGACGTTTCTCGTTTTACGTGCCGCGATAATTTTGTACTTAAGAAATTGAAAAATTAAATTCACAATCCTAATTAATTACTACGTTACCCAAACACTATAACTATAACAACGAGTATTATTCGTAAGCATCCAGTTTAATTATTATATATATATTATAAGTATTTTAGTCATGGTTATAGGCACATAAATCTTAATTATTAAGATTTCTGTGGTTATAGGTCTAGAAAATATAGACAAGACAAGTGACATTCTATATACGAAAGCGTTGCCAAAGCGATCGCTATCGCTACAAGGCGCTAAAGGAAAAATATTGCGAGGTAAACCAGTAGAAATCTATTTTACTAACAAAGTATCATTTATACAAATAAGATTTATCAAAAATAAATTACCTGAAGATTATAGCGGTGGGATCTCATACTAAGTGTAGCTGATAAGTAAGTAGGTAAAATCTATCCCCATTTATTTAGTTCCAAACAGTTGACTGTAACAAGATAGGCCTGTCCGTTCATAATTCAGAAACTATTTGATTTATGTGAATACGTTTGTGAGAATGTTCCGCAGTAGAAAAATATTCGTGTGTCTATGCGAGGAGAAGTTTTAAAAGGGGGAGAGTATTTCGGGAAGGATGTGTACGTATGGAAAGTAATGTTCGCAGGCGCACGGTTGTCGCAGTGGTTGAGCGATTGACTGCTGCGCTGCGTGTGGTGGGTTCGATTCCCGCACGGAATAAATATTTGTATGGCCTATATGTAGTTGTTCCGGCTCTGGGTGTTGTGTATGAGAGTTTATATGTTTGAAAACGCACCCATGATAAAAGAAAAATATCTTAGTGTGGGACTATGCTACAAAAAAAAATGTGGGAGATTGTGTGTTATACATGATGTTTGAACTTTTGTTTCATTTTTTTTGATAAACCCTTTTCCTTTATTATCGATAAGATCGCTCCTGATTTTGTATGTATGAATATGCAAGGATTACTTAAACATATATACACACTCGTTTATATACAATCTGACTGTTTGTGTAATTGACAGTGGACATCATATTTGCTTCACTACCATTTACAGATGAACTAGCAAGAGTAACGCATAATGCTATCATAATTATGCATGAGTAAGCCACGCACCCACGAGTATAACGGGAACCTATTTATTTGACCCCATTTGGTTAACACATCTAAGAACTGTTCTATAGAATGTTTAGGAACTTTGTGGTTACAACAACAAAACAATAAGGACTATAATAGGTAAGTAAATAGGGAAGTTATTAACTTATTACAAAACAAGCATTGTGCTAGTAAGTTGGTAGGCATTTCTCCTTAACAGTTTAAACACTATTTTCAATTTGAAATAACCTTAGACATTTTTACAAACCTTTTTACAGTGCGGTCAATCGATTTTGAGTTTTATTCTGTGTTATGCATAAAGAAGTCATAAAAAACATAAACCTTTTACCAAGACCAATTACTTACTACAGCTGCCATTTATCACATCACCAACGCAAAAGAAGTAAAATTTGGATGAACGGGCTGAAAAACGGATTAATAAAATGTTTAATGTAATTTCAAATGAAGTAAGAAAGTGGTGGCATAACTCTTCAAATTTATCTCCCTAGCCTTGTAACCTTCCAGTAGAATCGGATGCAGCTGAATACCAGTATTTTACACGGATCGTCTGCCTATCTTACCTCCACAATCCATTAACTCAATCGCACGATACCCCTAGGCAAGACTGGTATCCGTTTTTAAACTCTTGACTACCCGAGCAGTGGTGGCCTACTGGTAACGGCCCCGACTTACGTGTCGTACGACTTGGGCTCGAATCCAGGCAGGCGCATTACTTTGTGTAAATTATTTCATCACCACTGCTCTGAAAAGCCTTTTTGGTCTCGCACGGGGTTTTTATTTTTATTTTTGTTTAATTGAATGCTTATCTCTCGTGCGGGTCACAAATAAATATTTTCTTTCTTTAAAAAATTGTGAAGGAAAACAGCGTGAGGATACCGGTACGTCCTAGAACCAAAAATACGAAGACATAGTGACATTCACCAACCCGCACTGGGCCCGCGTGGTTGATTATGATCCATTCTCTCTTTCATAGATAGGAGGCCTGTGCCCTAGTAGTGGGAGACTTTAAAAAGGCTGATGATGATGATTATGACTACCTGTAATGACTGTCAAAGATCTACAAATGAGAGACAAGAACAACAGCTGAACGTGATTTTTAAGACGCGTTAGGTTTCTATTCCAGTCTTAAGGAATAGTCTATCCATCAATACACAGATCTATCTTTACCAACGTTGCTTATCTCCTTGAGTGCCCAAAACGTGGATACACGTTTGAAAAAATTACCTTTCTATTGTTTCAGTAATAACAGGCGTTCAACCGGTGAATCTTGAAGAACGACACGGTCGTGCGGTTCTTACATTATTATATGGGTTGTAACTGTTTTGAATATAGTTAACAAGGTAAACAGAAAATGAAAAGAGAAAAAAATACTTGGAAACGATTATTACAGTAGCAGGGATCGAGACGAGTTTCCGATGAAACCAATCAAATCAATTTATTCCATTTTCCCGTTTCAGTTACCGATTTCTTACTTGATGGCGCGACGCAATTAAATTGCGTTGATAGGAGTAATTGCACACGTATCTCTAAGAAAATTCAAGTGCAAATTGGTCGAAATGCATCGTTATGATTTTATTTGCATTAATTTGACAGTTACAAATTAATGATATTGTTAACTGGTAGGCGAGGTTGCGAAATAGAAATTGCGAATGCCATGCCAGCCGTGCGAATTGCTCATGGTGGAAGTTTATAAAAGAAGGTGTGCAGCGTGTCCTCGCTTTTTTGCTGCTGGTACATCAACTAAGAAGGAATAGCCCTCGGTGGAGGCTCTAGTTTACTAGATTGATGTCCCAAAAAAATAAAAAGCCTAGAAGGACGTGTTATCTGACCAGTATCGTGTGCTTAACGTATTGTATTTGAGGTAACGTTTTCTTTTAATAGTTTTGCATATTGAAATGCCAAGGGTAGAATCTTTTAGATTCTTTATTTGTTTACGTGTTTTTTTAAATATACATGTCGGCAACAGGAGGGCTATCTACAATATACCCTCAATCTAGTGGGCTAAATGTGGGTATGCACGTGCAGAGCAGTTAACTTATGCCGTTTTAGAGATAATCCTCGGTCCAATAACAAAGCAGCGGTCACCAATCGTTTCGCTTTCTCTCAACAAAAACACACTTTTTCAAGTTTTACACGGCACTTTAGGCTATTTCCTAACTCTTTCCCTCACAACTCTTTTCAACTCCAAAACGCGCGGCCCCGCGTTTCTTTTCTATCTACCAGAAAACATGGCGGGAGACTCCACTCAGGGCGCTAGTATAGACACACCCCCGCTTCCCATTGACCCATGAACACATTCGGAAAAGTATTGCTTCTAATATCCAATCGAAAACAAGTATTTTGACATAAGAAAAATAAAGTGTTGTCAATCGAATAAAATCGAACTGGGATTTGAATCAGAAGCTAAATGTTGCCAATTAAACAAAACTGAATGATTAAGTTAAAGTGGATTCGTCCGCAGCCTTCATATATATTATTTTAGCAATATTTTGTTTTTGTTAATCATATACAAGCTTTTGGATTTAGTTAGAAATTATAGTCGTAGTCTGGGTCTACAGTTGATCCATGTTAGTGAAACGAATAGGTAAATGAAAATCGGTGAGAGTTTTGTTTAGATCTTGGAATTAAAATAAAAAAGTGCAAAGAAATGGCAAGCAATGGCTTATATTGACACATCCCCACTGATTGGCATGACTTAGCTGAAGGAGAGGTATCAATCTCTCCAACGGAGAGGATGTTTGTGTCGCAGCAGTAGAAACATCGTATGCTGATTATGCAATAATGAGACCTACGTAACATACGTTTGTGTTGCCAAATAGCAGTGGTAAAAACTACTGGCAATACTCAAAATAATTACATCTATCAAACCAAACAAACTATAAAATTATGCAAACGGTAATGAAAAGCATACGCTGACAACTACTCCACCGTCAATACAGCCACATATAAATGAAATAACAATATTATGCACATGGATGTACTATCCTCAAATGTCATATTTCTACGAAACTGAGGTTTGCTGTTAGAGAACCCAACTATGGGTTAAGCTCGCCTTTGTACATAAATTGTCCTATTGTATTTGTATGTTTAATGTTTTTTGTACAATAAAGAATAAGAATAAGAATAAGAATAAGAATATTATTACCACAATATTTTATCGGATTTCATGTAACTTTGTGCATATTAAAATCGTGAAGGTAATAATCGGCATTAATAATAAATCATTAATTATTGTTTGAGCGTCATTTATCGGATTTTGTTTAACCGTGCGCAGTGTGTTATTATTTATGATTAAAATTTATTAACGGTGGTAGTGAAATTTACTACACAATTACTGGTAAACATATTAATTTATTTGTTTTTGGAAGTTTTGGTGAACGGGTTACGTGAAATCTGTGGTTTGTTAACGTATTCCAATTTGAGGTTAAGTGGGCAGTCAGAAATATTCCGCCGCTTCTCGTTATTGACCAAAATATGGACTACTACAGATCTGCTAATACAGACATAGGGTTATTATTAGTCACTTGTTTATTTATAGCATTGTTTCAGAAGAACACATTTCTGAATTTGATTTTTCAATTCACAGTGTTTAATTCAAGGAGTTATTCAAATTTCTTCATTCCTATTCTTATTCATTATTGTACACACAAACATAAAGACACGAATACCATATTACCTGACCAAATAGATTTACTTTTTTTATCAACATTGTAAAGCTTTTAGATAAATATAAGAATTTTTTATTATTATTGTATATTGCCTGAAGGAATAAAAATTCGTTTACATTACGACGACGTCAAACAGTTTATTTCCCGTTAAGACACATAAATTTATAGCAGTATTATCCAAAAAGAAAATATAGTGAAACATTTCCTTATTAAAAGGCAAAGCCCAATTTAATGAATCGATAGGCAATTTGGCCATGTACATTGTGGACATACAATGGGCCGCTGATCGTTCTAACCGCAGGGCTATCATTGGACAGGCGTACCGGACGAAAATACCCGATCGCGAGTTCGGATCTCAAATAAATTGATTTCGATATCGAATTTGAGTTAAATGGGACAAAACCACGACCAGCTCCGGCGCTTGAGTAAGGCATCGTAAAGTAGTTTATAGGTATCGAAATTAATTTTGAAGGTAAGGACTATGTAAGGATCGTAGTAGAGTGCGTTCTAAACTTTCTGCCCACGTGCCTACCCCCATGGAAAAAGGCATGGGTTTATGTATGTAGGTATGAATTTATTTGCCTCGGTGGTTTAGTAATCCATAGCGCTACTGTTGCGTATGAAGTTATGGACCGAATTCTCGAGTTAGACAGGGTTAGGCCACATTCGCACAAGAGCTAAAAAAGCGTTGCGTTAAAACCTTGTGTTAGCGCTTCTCGATATCATTGTTCATACGAACGTTTTTAAATTACTCTTGTCTCGTCTCTTGCTTTGGAAGACGTGGAAATGGATACTGCTAAATTACTAGCAATAGCAATTTGTATTGCTGGAAGACGAAAAAGAAGACAAATATTCATACTGGCTACACCCTCTGAATTAACAGAGATACTTAAAAGGGCAGTCTGTGACACCGTATGAAGATTTAAGGGTGTTCTTGGTTTTCTTTTTTGACACTGACTTCCGAAATCGAAGTTATTTTTCACTTTCTAGTGTTTTTATTTGGTGACTTTTTTTTTCCGAAATCGGTGTCGAACCGTATCCGATATACCGAATCGTACCGAAGTCGGTTTGATTTTTTTGTTAAAAGCTTTTTATCTATTTGGCAGTCCACTAGGATTTATTACACGGGACTTATATGTAACTGATAGTTACATTTATGGAAACTACTGTACGTATATATTATACATAGACAACCTTTTTTAACCCTTCTCATTTTGTTTTAATATAAATTTAGTGAGTGTTAATTACTATCCAAATAATATTATTTTATTGTAACTGATTATTTATATCGTTGTATTTTTTATGATTGTCGATTGCGGCATATGCAATCATTTTATTGGTCAAGGTTTTATGTTCTAGGAATTATAATTCCATTTCAGCGTTTGTTTTTGAAAAAAAAAAACTCGAAAAGTATAATTGACTAGATTTTTCTTATTCCAAAGAAGCACTGCCCGTACTAAAAATATTTAAGGTATACTCACGTTTACACAATAGCATTTTCGCGAGCATTACAATATAATGTAACGTTCTTGCGAATGTTCGACGTTACGTTCGACATAATGCTCACGGCGGTTGAGCATTTACCTGTAACATTTCTTTGTGCTTCATTTTCGTTAGTGATGTCACTCCACGGCACCCGCGCTCGTGCTTTTGCTCGATAACATGTTACACCAAAACGCTCGTTGGTTTTTAAAATCAGGTTGTTACAAAATATTGAGTTTCATGTTCGAAGTGCTGTTCGAGAAAATTTAAAAACAGGCAGCGAATGCTCGATGTTCTGTGCTCTAGTCTAAACTCACCTTAAGGCACTCAGCGAGAATAGATATTATTTTAATTTTAAATCATTTTCCATGCTAGTTATGTTGGGGTCGGCTTTCAGTCTAACCGGATCAGTACGCCCGGATATTAATTACATCTACCAAACGAACAAACAATTGTTGTTGGAAAACGATTGATTGTACCTACGTTGGATAGAATTTAAGTGAAATATCTAGAAGAACATGAAATACAAAAAACCCCGTTGGAAACTGTTGTCCAAATTGACTCGAACTTTCCTACCTTTCATTCACATTCTCTTTGATAATTTGGGTCATTTAACGTAACAAATCGCGTTCCAAGACGACGTTTTACCACAAAATGTCCAGTAAATTGTTGCTAGCTATTTCATTTAAGCAAAAAGGGCAATGAGAGAACTCCATCAAATAAATTCTGGCCAAAAAACTCGCTGCAATAAAATAAAACTTTACTACGTTCATAAAACGTAACAGTCGTTTGTGGAACTTTAAATATTATATTTAGCATTTCAGAATTGAAGTATAAAATAATATTATTCTTTCTACCTAATGGTGATTTGCATTTACTCCTTGAATTTATGTAGTCTCTTTGTAGATTTGACAGTCGGTGTGAGGAGAATGTTTGAATTAATGTTATCTTTCATGCTTAGATATGGATAATTATGACTCAAATTGAGTCAATATCATACTAATGGCACCTTTTTTTTTTGTTACAGATGTCATTCCAACAGTTGGAGAGCGAAAACCAGTTGATCGTGACTTCAGCCATATGACAATGATAACATGACGAAGTATGTTAAACAAAGGCAATAGCGCAAGGACTAGACACTGTGGTTCGAGCATGTATAACCATGTCGCCTTATGTGCACACATCAAGTTCTCCCAACAAATAGTTTTCTTCAACATCTACTTCATTCTCGTCGTGACATGCCTCTCCGCGGAAACAGTTAACTCCAACACCACGAACATGAACAGGCATTTTAACGAAAAAAGTGTCAAATACTTCAACACTAAACAGAACGATGCTCCCGATGACAATTATGAAGACCACGACCCCTCACACGCAGATGTCAATTTCGATACCAACCCCTATTACAATAATGAAAATTTTCTACATTTGAATACTAAATTTTACAATAGCGAGAATAACGCTTACAGCAATTACGAAGACTATAAAAAATTATATCTGAATCCTTCTAATCCAGTCCCTAAATCTAATGTTAAGTTTAAGATAAGCAGTAGGATAGTGCAGACTAAGTATGGAAAATTACAGGGGATAGTTTTGGCTATGGACGAACACAGATATTTGAGTCCGCTTGAGGTTTTTTTGGGCGTACCGTACGCTACACCGCCGGTCAGGTCCAACAGGTGAGATATTTTTAGACCTTTTAACCTTTTTAAGTATTTAATTTTATGCTCGCTTTGAGAGATTAGTACTTTATGAGAAAGAAAGCAATGGAATGCTAGCATTTTACTAAATATAATTAAGAGATACTAGGTAAATTGTAGAATGAAAATAAAACTTGGGTGTGGTAATAAGCAGTAGTAGTTATGTTCATAGTTTCCGTCAATTTTTTTATTATAGGTCGTGAAGAGCAGGTATTCCCTTTTTTCACTTATTGGATTCGAGTAACAAAAATATTCACTTTAAAAAAAGCATTTTAACCAGTAATCAAAATTTACTTAACAGAAAGTTTTAAAACATTTTAAACTAATAAAAAGAGAGTGGTGTCTTATACGGGATCCCCTTTTTTCACATAATGTTCTTTTTCCTAATATACTTTGGCATAACTGTTTTTGCATAATTTGTATTGCCATAATAATTCTTTGCCATATTTTGTTTAGTCATACAGTTTATGTTGGTATAATTATCTTGACCGCTTATTTGTTTTGGCATAATTTTAATTCGCATAACGTTACTAGCCCTAATGACTACTAGCTTATTAGTATTAAGGCATACAAATTAATAGTGAAATCAAATTTGAGTTTTTTTACGTATTTTATTTTGAATTTTCATGCAAATGATTTATAAAATATTATATAATATTATGTAACTGTTGATTATTGATTAAAAATTAAATTGCAAAAGAAGTTAGTGACAGAAACGAATCGCTGCAAAACCGACTCCACGTAGTCTTGTCTGCCCTACCCCTAGTGTTATTTAAAATCGCGTTGGCGTGGACGGGCAAGGCAGCTCGCATGGGATCGCCGGAGCCCCGCAGCGTCGGATCCGTGACAGAAATCATGCCCGCTGCATATTGCATGCTTGCTGCATGCTTGCTTCATGCATGGTGTATGCTTGTTTACATCTTTGCATGCTGCATGCTTATTTTATAAAAATGTGTATTAATGACTAACATTTTAGGAGTTATAAATAAAATTATATTAAAAATATGTTTTAATATCATTATGCGTAAACAAATTTATGCTTTAGAATGTTATGCTGAAACATTATTATGATTAGAGTAATTATGCTAAAAAATATGCGTAAGCTGTTATGCGAAAATAAAGTTGTGCGTAAATATAATTAGGATAAACAAAAGTATACCATGTTATATTATGTCTAAAGTGTTTATGCAAATGGATAGGGAACCGTCTTATACTGCCGTGGTATTACTAAAATGCTGTTATCCAACATCTGGTCGAGTTTCAACTTTTGATGCTATATTAATGAGAAAAAATAATTTGGCTCGGTTGGCACGGAGTTCGATTCAATAAATTTACTGTCATGCATTTTCAAATTATATGACGAAACTGAAATAATAACAACGCAGGTGATGCTCAGTGTAAACACATAATAGCGGCTGCTAGCTTATGTAACTAGTAAGCGCGCGCTCGTACGTTTTCGGTTTTTTTCGTGCGCCAGCGCTCTCTCCTCAGCGTCTTCCTTTTGTGCAGATCCGCATCCGCATCCTGCATGCAGCTCGCTATGCCTCGCACAATTTATCACGTATTAATAATTATTTATTTATAATTATATTAATAAAAAATGGTATTTAAACATTAAAATTATAAACATTTTTGCATATTCTCGAAATTGACAGCAAGCAATTTTGAGAACAATTTGTACTAAAGTTTTACCACACTCAAAAATATAAAATGATCGGGAAGAAAATATAACTTTTCTAAAGTACTATATTTACGTTTAACGTTCCCAGCTAAAAACATTAAAGAAGATTCTTATAACTAACTTTTATGATAGGTACAAATTGGTTTCTTAGCTTTTGGTTCATACAGATATTTGTATGTGGAAGCTTGTTAATAGCAAAAGTTGAAGAGTTCATTGTATCTTGCTTACTTTGATGTTTGTTCAAAACAAATGCTCACCCAAGTTTGTATCTTAGGTATGAACATTACTTAGTACTTCTACATTTATAATATCTGGAGTTTCCTTTATCTCGTGGTGGGTCAATACTTTGTTGTCTTATGCATTTTGTACCGTTATTTTGTTAAGAAAACTATTAGACTTATCACTAGCGACATTGATAACCTTGATCCACCCATTACCTACTCTTTTTTTTATATCTGCCTTCCCTGATATTGTAAAGGCTTATTCAGATTTTACCTCTGTCAATCTTTATTAGAACAGAAATCTGGCTTTTGGAATGCCAAAATTTTTACTATCATTTCTCGGCAACCAATAAAAAGTAAGGGTATAATATGGTTATTTATTGGTACAGTTTTCGCAATCACTACTGCGGAGTATAAAGTCCTGGGTTTGATTTCCGGTTCGGACATGAGGTCATTGAGTTTTACTCATTGGAATATCTCAATAGCAGTTTGGACTAGTGTCCGGTTGATGGCAATTGGTTAGCCCCCTGTTACATGGGACTAAAATATAACTGGTGAAGTTTAGAAAATACTGAAGGTATATCTTTGCTTCACCGTTCAGAAAAAACAGGCGAGAATGTGTGTTATGTATTATTGTTATCTATATTCTTGTCAATGTTTCAGGTTCAGCCCAACACGTACCCCCTCCCCATGGGATGGTGTGCGCGTATCCGATAGACCCGGTCCTGCCTGCCCGCAGAAACTACCAAACATGGATGATGAAAGGACCATTTTAGAGAAAATGCCTAAAGGCAAACTAGAATATTTGAAAAGACTGATTCCCTATCTTAAGAATCAAAGTGAAGATTGTCTGTATTTAAACATTTTCGCTCCGTTGCAAAGTGAGTATACAGGCGCAATTATGTTTCTAGAATTAACTACATTCATTCACATTTAAATTTATATCACTAGCTTTTTTAATATTAATATTATTTGAGCTTGTCAATAAATTAAAATAATTTTAAACATTAATCAATTCTGAGAATAGAAATAGTGTTTGCTCATTTTTCCACATAAAGGAGTTGGAAGAAAATAGAAAATAAACATGTACCCCAAATAACCCTACCTAAGTCGCAGAGCCCAAAGCCATGGGATATCAGAGCTAAAGGCTGTCAAAATATGCATGAAAAATCATTATCTATATATATGTCGTCGTGATATGATGAAAACAGGGAATTGATCAAATCTCTAAGCGATTTCATCAAATCACGGAGGATGTTAAAATTACAACACGTTTTTATCATTTCCCTAAGCAAATCTGGTGATTTGACAAATCTCACAAAAAAAATCTAGTGATTTGAACAAACCCCTAAATTGATTCAGTGAAAAGATAATAAAACATGTAACAAAGTCGACGTAGCCCCGCTGCGCGGGGCTCCTATTTCTGTCTGCAGGGTCAAAAGTAACCTAACACGAACGAGATGACGGGAGCTGCGTTCGCTCGCTTTGCTCGCTCACTTCAGCTCCCGTCATCTCGTTCGAACCTAACCTGTCCGTGTCGGGGTGCCCTAAGTTCCCGAGCTCGCTTCGCTCGCTCTTGGACTGATTCTTTGACCATATAACATAACGCAGCCGATTACCTCGGAAAGCAAAGTACAAAATAAACCTTTAAATTACTACAGAAAAGTTATTTTTGTCATTTCACTGAACCAATTTTGAGATTTGTTCAAATCACTAGATTTCTTTATTGGGATTTGTCAAATCACCAGATTTGTTTAGGGAAATGATAAAAACGTGTTATTATTTTAACATCCTCCGTGATTTGATCAAATCGCTTAGAGATTTGATCAATTCCCTGTTTTCATCATATCCCTGCGACATATATACTAAGGATTTTCTTAATTCTAGTACCAAAATCAGAGGAATGCTTGACCGTTCCATTATCTGCCTAGCCTTTTCCTTACTACATTAGGGTCGGCTTCCAGTCGTACCGGATTCAGCTGAGTAGCGGTGTTTTACATAGAGCGACTACCTATCTGACCTCCACAACCCAGTAACTGGGTAAGACGGTACCCCTTGGCAAGACTGGTGTCAGATCTCAGGCTTCTGACTACCCGTAACGACTGTCAAAGACCTTCAAATGACAGCCGAGACCAACGGCTTAACGTGCTTTCCGAAGAACGGTGAAATCTCGGTATATTGAAATGGTCACCCATCCACGGACCGAACTCGTCAAGCAAGCGTTGCTTAACCTTGATGATCGACCAGTGCGGCTGTTATTATTTAGCCAAGAGCTCCTCAATAAATCTATGAAGTAATACATAAAAATAACATTACAATGATTAAATAAAAAAACCCCGAAAAGCCAGGTATACTGTTCTCTTGGTAAAATTAAAACACTTTTCACACGGGTGAAGCCACGGGCAGATACTAATATAAAATAAATAAAATCAACAGTCACAAAAAAACATCTGACATAACAAAAAACACCCCTTATCACCCATCCATTAATATTAATAAACTAGCCAACTCCACTAACCAGCAAACATTTTAACTAGGCCAAACAATTCTCTATTATAATCATAAAAGTTTTACATAATCCCTTTCATGACTGCCAAACAAAGGGTGATGACGTCACTATAGACTTCATTAAGGCCTTCAGAAACATCTGTTGCCACTACTGGTTCTTTAGCAAAATGAATTATTTAATGAATAGAACCTCACCCTTTCTTGAAAGCAAAGAAAGATGATGATGATTATGATTCCCAAAGTGGTATATATCGAGACCCAGGCATCTACTCAAGTTTGTTAGTAGTCTACGACAGTCAGAAAAAAATTGGGTTGCAAGAGAAGTAAATGGAGGACTACGAGGCTGGATAAGCATCCCGATATAGTTAATTAACAATACAAATTTATCTATACTAATAATATTATAAAGCTGAAGAGTTTGATTGTTTGTTTGAACGCGCTAATCTCAGAAACTACTGATTGGAATTGCAAAATTATTTTGGCGTTAAATAGTCCATTTATCGAGAAAGTTATAGACTGTATAACATCACGCTACGACCAATAGGAGCGGAGCATAAATGAAAATGTTGCAAAAACGGGCAAAAATATTCCTTTTTGAGAGCTTCCGTTGCGTGCGCTGCGTAAACGGTTTAAGTTACGCAACAATGATGTATGTATGGTAGGTAGGGTAGATGGGTAGGTAGGTAGCCAGTAGACGAGAGTGAAGCCGCTGGGACCGCTAGTTAAAAAAAAAACACGACTTATGTGCACTAGACACATTTAAGTCGTACCTAAAACAGAAAAAATGCCAAGGTGTCCAAAAAGTTTGGGGATCTCTGGTTTAAAGGAACAATATTTATTTCTGGCAATCAATTACCTAGAAAGCTGTGTTCTAGTTTTCTTTTTTTGTTGAGTTAAGGAATTCTCTTAGTACTGCGATCTACGGTATTGCAATTTGGTTTTAGTTCAGAAAAGAGATTTCTTTTGAGCATTGTTTTAATTACGTAATTGAATGAGCTCTCGTTATTCTAGTTTATTTATTTTAAATGTTAATTTAATGATAATAATTTAATTATGTATTTAATTTAATCTTTGCTAGTTTGGTGTTGTTGTTCTTTTAAAATTCATGAAAATAATGTGAATTTTATGATGTGTTTTTTGGTTGTCCTATTTTAGCCACAAATATTAATTTTATTATTCTTGTTCTTGTATTGACACTGTATTAGGTTGATTTCACTTATCCAGCAGGAAGCACTTAAAACTGCTTCATTTATTGATTTATCTGGTAGATACATCATCTTCTGCAGCAATAGTGAAATGTTCTTTTCGTCCTGTCCGGCTTTAATTTCTTACAAATGTCGGTAAATAAAACGATTTTATTTATTTTATACTTTGTTGTAGTCCACTTAAAAAATACTAGGCAAACATTTATTAAAACAAGTGTACTATGGTCGGTATTATTGCACAGGGCAATATTTTACAGACAATTGTTTTGTACTTCGTTTTAAGTCACTAATCAAAATTTTGTTTTTTTTTGCCTAAGACAATAAAATATATTTTATTTTATTTTATTGGTGCTATCAGTATAAAAATCATCATAAGCAATTTATAACTTAGGCATAATAACATAAAATTTGTTGTTGCAGTGGACGAAACCAAGCTAGCGTTACCGGTGATGGTTTATATCCATGGTGAGAGCTACTCTTCGAGTTCCAGTCACCCCTACGATGGAGCCGTACTTGCCAGCTACACTGATCTCATCGTTGTCACCCTGAACTTCAGACTAGGTGTTCTTGGTTAGTATACTACGCCAGTCTATGAATTGAGAAATTGGAGTTAAGAACGTTTCAGAGCCTACTTGAATACTAAAGTTTGAGTAGTTTTCAGTTTAGAAGTAGATATTGAGTTCGTTTCATTTATACCACTACTTATATTTTGACAGATACTGAAATTGCTGAGCTTCAAATTCTTAATTCAGAAATGGAAGATATGAAAATTTATTATAAAAAGCTAGCTTGTAGTATTTAAGTAGAAAAAAAAAATCGTTATAGTGTTTTGTTTTGGAAGTCAGTTTTTTATGTTAAGTTTTTTATATTTCTCTTGTTAGTTTTGATACCTTATATTACTATGAAAATATATTAAGGAAAACTCAAAAACTACTCGTCATATCTTGATCAAATTTAAATGGGACCTCATAAGAAGCACTAGCTTTCAAATATAAAAAGTATCGTCTAAATCGGTTCACATATTTTAAAAAATACAATCGAATTAAGAACCTCCTCATTTTTGAAGTCGTTAGAAAAAGACATCCGAAGCTTATAAACAAACGCATATTTGCTTAAGTTTTGCTAACATTGTAAGTTACTCCTAGCTTAATTCTCAATACTGGTGTTTCTAAATACACAACAGTGCCAATTTAGGGTATTGTGCCCCGAAAATTACGGTCTAAGAGGCTGTGTACTGGACTTTATAATACTCTGATATTCGAGGTTTCAACCTAAAAGGGTTACTGATGTTATAAGGTATTTATATATTCGTAAGATTCATATTAAAAGACGACTTTCACAGGTGACATAACCATGGTTTTCATTAAAGTAACTTCTAATTAAATTTTACGGTATTTCATCCTTACTTATGAGAGAAGACATGTGAAATGTGGTTTCTCAGTAGTTTATTAGAATTTAAACATAAGTATAAACAAAAGTGTTTATTAGAATTTGTAAAATATTTTAGAAATAAACAATAATGCAGTTACAGTTAGTTATATTTTAGAATAATATATAAATAATAAGTACCAGGATTTAAAACCATGGCAATGTATAAATTTACATGTTCACAAGTCTGGAAATTTATTTTCATGATTTTATCAATGCACATTATCACTGGTACATTGGAGTCCACAAAGAATTTTATAACAGTCCTTAATTGGTCCATGACAATGCCAGAGAGCTGAAACTGAGAAGTCGCAAAGTAATGAAAATTTACTCAATTACTCATTAAGCATTCCCAAAAACCATGAAAATTAAGACGCACCGTAAAAGCCCGAGCGACACTTTTGCTCCTCCGTCAACAATATCCAACAAAACAATCAAATTTTAAACCACTTAAACAAATCAAGTCCACACAATTTAAGAGTCCAACACAAAGTTTAGATTCATCTTCATTTGAATAAGTGAATTAAGTAAACGTCATAAAGTCGACGTCTTATTTCTCAAAATACTTGAAAGTTCAACGGCCTGAAGTTGGAAGAATTCTTGAAATATAATCAAGTTCTATTTCTACACTCATCTTTGTTTAAGTGAGGTCAGTCTATTAGCTGTTTTGGACTATTAATTGTTTTGTTACATTTATTTGTTATCTGACCCCCAAAATACCCGTCAATCCTGATTTTGTTAATATATTTTACTTAATATAAAGGGTCAGTTTTTCAAGTGTGTCTCCAAATCCTAAACTATGGGTAATTGCGAAAAACACTAAAAGGAGTCACAAGCCCCATTTTGATGAAAACTATTACTGCATTATTGAATTTATGACAAATCGATAATCCTAGCCAGGCAATGAAGTCGTTGGTTTTGAATAAAATACATGCTGTGTTATTACATCATCCATGAGTGTCGCTAATGAGGATCAAATTCAAGGAAGAAATGATATATGGCAAACTCGACTCATTTTTTACAAAATATTTTTTTATTCTTCTTACGGGGTATGTAATAAACGAAATCTACAAAGTCACGTATCGTGAAATTAATGTAAAAAGGAAGGCAGAAAATAATGATTCCTAGAATTTCATCCTTATTCTTATTCCTTATTGCACACATAACATAAAATGAAGATACAAATATAATGGACAGCTTATGTACAAA
Organism: Orthosia gothica; assembly: GCA_949775005.1. Taxonomy (NCBI): domain Eukaryota; kingdom Metazoa; phylum Arthropoda; class Insecta; order Lepidoptera; family Noctuidae; genus Orthosia; species Orthosia gothica. The sequence goes on from CATKRY010000001.1 coordinate 200,450, forward strand.
GGCCAGCTTAACCCATAATTGGTTTCTCTTAAACAGCAAACCTCAGTTGTTATAGGAAATTTTCGTATGAGGACAGTGCATCCAAGTGCACAGCAAAATTCCAAGTTAAAAAACATTGAATATTTAAAATTCTTACATGCCAAATAAACTAAACAGATACGTGTAAACATAATAAATATTATATTAAAATATAATGCATAACTAAAATCTTACATTTATAAATACATATTTATGCGTCTTGTTATCCTTATTAAAAACACTACTTGTTAAATTTAAAAAATGACTCCTTTGAGTGTTTTTCGCTATTCTTCATAGTTTCTGATTTGGGCAGTGATGACCCTGTACTTTGATTTGATTGACATACGCATACAAAAATTATTTATCTCAATAGTAGCAATGGTCCCAAGATACTCCCTTTAAGTACTCCATTAATTAGAAATGTATCTGTGAGCGCTAATGTATATTAGTAATATACACAATTACATATGTTTCTGGGTAAGGACGTCATGTTATGCAATGGCGTTTCCGTTATAGTTAATCAATTAATTGAGAGTGATGTAGAATTTGATTAAGTTTAGGAGTTTTGTGAGTCAGAATTAATGATATTAGGTGTCGATAGCCACAGAAAAGTCACGTAGATATATTTCAAGGATTCTCTCTACTTAATGCTTGGTAGTCAATATCATTACCGATTACTTTTGATTACCCTGTCGTTTAAATATCTTAGCCCAGCAGATCTACTTATTACAGATTGTGACAAAATAATTAATTGCTGCACTCCAATTCCCACTCATTCCGTGATAGTAATCAATTTGAAAAGTTTACCTGAAATCGTCGTACAAATTCAATTTGCAACTTAAATACTGTGATTTTCAGTTAATGCTGTGTCAATTGTGATGTTGTTACTGCTGTGTCAATTGGCCATCAACTTCCAATTGTATAGAGACAAAGATGAATATTGATATTGTTTGATATTGGTTGATATTGTTTATTCTTTGGGGTTGTTTATCGGTATCTCTTCATTGATATTACATGAGAGTTCGGATGCACAAGTTATAGTTTGGGATTACTGTTGTTCGAAATATTTGATAGGTGAATAATTGCAGAATTTTATATTTCGATTTCTACATACATTATAATTAACTCTAAGACCCTTTTCAGAGGGCGCGATGCAATTCGATTTATATCACAACATAAATGATTTTTACGCATATATATAAGCGAAATTGCAAGCATGTTCACATGGACGCAATGCGATTCAATAATACCGATACGTACTTGATTTTTCTTGGAAAACACGTGCACGATATCGTATATCGACGCAATATAAATTTCATTGCGCTATCAATATAGGACCTAAAACATACTTTATTAGTAAAATAAAGTCGATAAATAAAACTCTTTCAGCAACGTTTTAGTTTTTTTCCTTTTGTGATGTTCGAGTTATGGTAAAACTTGATTAAATTTTTAACACGGTTTATTTTTATTTCTTTCCCGGAAGATTTCTTATGTTCTGTTTCTATATTTTTCTGCTGCAAAATTAAAGCAATCGTAGAATTGTTGAATGTTGAATCAGAAACTTGCATAAATTGAAAACAAAGCCAAGCTGTTGCCTTTAGGCACCGCTCCGTAATCCATTCCATCTCAGTTGACTAACAAATTGTGCAGAATCCAGCTGATACACTGTGCATTCCGTTCACTCGTAGATCAATGAAGCAAATTGAAAAGCCCGGCAAACATGGTTTTAAAACTAACAAAGATCAAGAAACGTTATTTTCACTGAAAATTCCATTTTTAATCGAGAGATGCGACTGAAATAAAAGCGTAACTGATGTACGTTCTATGTTCAAAAAATATTCCGAGTATTTTTTTTCAAAACACATTCGTGCTTAATGAACGTGATTTTATTTTGTTGCTTTTTCTGTGAGCTGTGTAGATGTGTGATGTGTGAGATGCGTGTTTGGTTCCATTTCAATGCAACTCGCTGATTGAAATAAATCCGCCCCTTGAGCATAGTTTCAACGTGAAAATATATTGAGAATTTATTTGTAGGTATTTGGTGTGCAATCGCTTCGTAAAAGTCAACCGTTGTAGTCATTATTTTGTAACGCTTTGATGGGTTTTGTTTGGTAAAAATGCTTTTAATTTTGGTCGTCTATTAAATTTGATGCACATGCCTTCTATAGGTTTATCAAACACGTGTAGTTTTTGGATACAGCAAAAAAATAAATCTGTAAGTATATAAAAGATTGCACGTCCTTTAAATTAGTTCAGCAATTTATTCTGTTAACTACTCCTCGCTACAGTCTTAATCTAGGAATCTTAATAATAACAAATTTTAGATATATTCAAACTAAAATAGTATCCACGGATCCACGGAATAGGATATAACATTATTTTGAAATTACGGACAATGATGTACCACCACACAGAGAGATAGTTTATCCTCAATTCAATTCTGGAGCAACCCTGGCACATACAGTTTAAAACTTTAAGCTCGCTGTAATTACTGTTCCATTAGACACTTACGCAATGCCCGAAAACACGTTGCTTTAAATGTATCCATTTTTGCAGGCTTTCTCAACGCGAATCCAGCGCCGCATCTGAAAGCCCGCGTGGCAAACTACGGGCTGATGGATCAGATAGCGGCCTTGCATTGGGTGCAACAGAACATAGCGCTGTTTGGAGGCGATCCAACCAACATAACGCTAATGGGACATGGCTCTGGGGCAGCTTGTATCAACTTCCTTGTGATATCACCGACTGTTATGCCTGGTGAGATTGTCTTTTGTTTTTAATTAGAGGTTTTGATGTGGAAAATAGGTTTTAAATGTTTTGTTTTGTTTCGGGGTAAAAAAGGAGTAATTCTACGTCAGTTTATTATCAAAAAAAATATTCAACTCATATTTTTTTATCAAATCAATACAAATTCACACAGATAAAGTGCATCAAAGTTCAGGAGTTGGACTTGGTTGACTGGTAGAGAATGCCTTTAGGCAATACATCCGCCTTTGTACCTTTGTGCATGTATTCTAAATAAATAAATCCCTATTTTATACAATCACTAGCTGACCCGGCAAACTTTGTTTTGCCATAAAAAGACCAAACATTTATCTACCCTACCCTACCCTACACTACACTACACTACCCTACCCTACCCTACCCTACCCGACCCTACCCGACCCGACACTACCCTACCCTACACTACCCTACCCTACCCTACCCTACCCTACACTACCCTACCCTACACTACCCTACCCTACACTACCATACCCTACCCTACCCTACCCTACCCTACCCTACTCTACCCTACCCTACCCTAACCCTACCCTACCTATAAACCTCACGGAGCCCGAGACCTTTCCAACGAATGCAAAACCATGGAAATCGGTTTGTCCGTTCTCGAGTTATAGCGTCAGGGAGAAACCCGACTTATTTTTATATAGTAATAAATGTGGTTTTATAGGGAGTCAGAAACAATTGCCACACAGGTCGCTGTTTATGGTAAGGTTACGTTTAGCTATGTCGGTACATAGATGAGTAATCCATTACACACCTAAATCCGTACGTGCCTCGGCAAGCACGATTGGCCCCGGTTGTCATTTATAGATCTTTCAAAGTCATTACGGGTAGTAAGATGTTCGACAGTCTAGACAGCCAGTCTTACTAAAGGGTTATCTATTTAGATCCAGTAACTGAGTTGTGGAGGTCAGATAGGCAGTGGCTTCATGTAGAATATACCTGGTATTCAGATGTTTCTGGTTAGACAGGTTGCCGGTCGTAATAAAAAACCGGCCAAGTGCGTGTCGGACTTCGCATATTTAGGGTTCCGTACCAAACCGCAAAATTAAGTTAGTGAAGTAGTAGTAATAGAAAAAATGAGTTTTTGTTTGGTGTACAATCTAGTGTATTCTAATCTATGAGGGAATTTCAAAGAAAAATCAGATTTATCAATATATTGGTATTTGTTGGTAAAATATACGTAATAATAAATGTTATCACCAAATTTCAAGTTTATAGGTCAAAGTTAAAAAATTCTTCGGAACAAAATGTTGTAAAAAATATGACTGTGGTGGCTTTTCAATCCATTGTTTTCCAATATAATTTTAAAGGAAAATACTGTTTTTATCTACAAGCGCTAAACAACTATACTCAATCGGGTAGGTCAAAACGTTTTTTTACGCGCCCCTTTATCTGTATGGGGGCCCCAAAAACGTTTAAAATATTTTTAGCAATTTTTAATGGCTTTGGGTAAACCAAGATGCTTGTAATGTGAGAAATTTGAAGGCTGTATCTCCAACCGTTTAGCTGTAAAACTTTTGTGACAGACGACGAACAGAGAGATAGACAGAAATGTAAGTGTCACCAATAAGACTCCATTTGGACCCTTTGGGTACGGAACCCTAATAGTTGAAAAAAAGGCTAGATACTTTGATAGTGTCTAAGGTCCGCTTGCGGCACCTTGGGTTATTTTAGTAACTCCAGGTTAGTAGCTAACACGGCCTACGTATGACATATTTGTTATTTAACCTCGTTTCAGCAACTAACATTGAGTAAAATTTTTGGTTCATTTATAAAAAAGCAAAATATATTTTCATGCTTCATAAATTTATTAAGAAACCAGGTCAAACTAAATCAGAGCAATGAACTCATAAATGAAACATTTTATAAGATCATATAATTTTCAAGAAGCTGATATGAATCTGAAAGCTGTAATGAAGCTATGAATATGCAGAATTTATAATAGTCCAGAATCTTCATTGGCAGTAGTCTAAAAAAATGATATTGGATTTAAGCGTATTTTTATATAGGAGACTGTGATGTTGTCTGGATCGGTTCTTACATAAAAAGATTTCTGAACGCAATCATAAACCTTTCAGATCGGGAACTTTTTCAATTACATTATCAATTTGTGTGATTTGTTGGTTTTTTGGATTCCGTGAACTCGAGGAACAAGTTTTTTGCTGAAACCATTATTTCGATAATTGATTTATAAAATTACTTCTTGAATCGCTAAAATAATTGCATACTTATTATTTTTATAGCTGCCAGAATTTCTGTTGCCGCTGTTTTCTAAACAAAAGCTTAATCCAAATACAAACCACATCGGAAAAGTATTATAAGAACTACTGCTTCGAGAATACAAGAAATAAATCCGATCAAGACACATTAGTTTCTATAGGTGGTTTGACCCTTTCTCATAGGCACACTGAAAGGGATCCAACAGTTACAAAGCCGCCAAATTCTGAAGATTCAAAAAAATGAACAATACATTTTAGGCGCAAATCTTGACAGGAAAATATAGTATTATCAAATACCTTTGGAAATAATACCTTTTATATACCTTCTAACCGGAATTTCATTTGCAGGTTTATTCCACAGAGCGATCCTTTTATCCGGGTCAGCACTAAGCTCTTGGGCTATTGTAGATGACCCGGTGTACTATTCACTGAAGCTAGCCAAGCATATGAATTGTAGTATACCGGATGACCTCTCGAAAGACCATGAGATCATAGTGGATTGCCTTAGAGAAGCATCTATGGAAGAACTACTATCCGCAGACATATCTCCTCCTAACTTTTTGACTGCCTTTGGACCATCAGTTGACGGAGTAGTCATAAAGACAGATTTTGCAAAAGACTTCCTGACTATGTATTCTACGGGCGATTTCCCAAGTTTCGGTCCTCTGAACAACATGAATATAAACTTAAACGTTCATAAGAAGAGAAGTGATAGTGGCAGAAGATTGTTTCAAAATAAATACGATTTGTTGTTCGGGGTAGTAACGAGTGAAGCGTTGTGGAAGTTCTCGGCTCATGATGTGCAAAATGGGATTGAGCCAGATAAAAGGGATCGGATGTTAAGGTGGGTATTTTTATAAGTTTTGTATTGCTAGATCTTTGATCCTGTTTACTATAACACTCGGAAAACCTTTTGAGCTATATTTAGAAACAAATTATACAATGATATGTTTGGTAAAAATGTTCTTATTCATTATTCATATCGAAATCTCTTCATCATCAAAATCATACTTTGTCTATAATCTTTGCTATTAATACTGTTCCCCGAAACACATGAGATGTTTGCGAGTTTAAACTAAATTCGATATTTTTAAAGATTTTCCATCTTACTAATAAACACGGACTAAAGTTATATCAGGTATAACAAAGGAATAACCATACATTTTCATAGGTATATACTTGGTATAATTTTATTCTGTGTTTATTAGTAAGAGGGTCAGTATCTAATATTATACACTAGAAAAGTTATTCCAAAGCTATATACGACGCCTAATGATTACGCATTGGGATAATGCTACCTAATCATTAATATCAAAATGCTAGGGATATTCAGTAAATAACTTTAATGCGAGAAAATATCGAGAATATAGATAGTGAAATTATTTCACTCAAAGTATTAGTCAGGGAAACGTGTATCAGCAAGAGTTTTGCGACTCTAATCGATACGTAGGCTGTCACAAATTCACACATTCCAAACACTGACATGATTTAGCCAAACGAACTGAAAGCAGCTGACCACGCCACGTGATCGAGCGCGGGACCGTTCAGAATTACTCGTGCGGCAAAATGGCACTGCATTGCACGAACGCTGTGCTACGTCAAATCGCGCCTTAAGGCTGTACCCCAAGCAAAACGCCGCGCCAGCCATTTTTGTGCTGTTTTTAGGAGCTATCTACTCGTTTCTTAAAAAGAAATATCAATTGATAAAAATACATTAAATTTCTACATAATATTGATTCTAAAATGGTAGATTTAGTTTTTTTTTAATGTTGTATATATTTCACTAATCTCCTTCCAAAAAAACATAAAAATGAGAAATAATTATTGATATTATGCATCTCCTCGTAAAGTGTTCATTAATTATTTTTTGTACTAACACTAATGGATAGACAATTTAATAACGAACATTTTTGTAGATTTTTTTTTCTAAAGGCCGAAATTCGATTTTATAAAGATTTTATTCTAAAATCTGGGCGTATTCACTACTGTAATTCATGCGCCACCAGTGCCGCTAGACCAATAAGAATGCTCATATCTCTTGCCGATTTTTTGGTCAGGGTATACGCTCAGATTTTAGAATAAAATCGAAATTTGGTCTTTTAAAAACAAGATTACTACAAAAATGTTCGTTATTAAATTGTCTATCCATTAGTGTTAGTACAAAAAATAATTAATGAACACTTTACGAGGAGATGCATGCTATCAATAATTATTTCTCATTTTTATGTTTTTTTTTGGAATGAGATTAGTGAAATATATACAACATTAAAAAAAATTAAATCTACCATTTTAGAATCAATATTATGAAGAAATTTAATGTATTTTTATTAATTGATATTTCTTTTTAAATAACGAGTAGATAGCTCCTAAAAACAGCACGAAAAACGGCTTGCGCGGCGTTTTGCTCGGGGTACCGCCTTAAATCACTCTTCTGATTCTTTTAAAAATAGCCATTACCACGATGTTTCTCCAAATGAGTGATATATGAATTTAGCAGATATTAAAATGAGCTTCATCTCTCAACAGTTGATCGTAATTTATGAAAAGAAAATGATAAACTGGACCAATTTCGTTATAATTTGATCTGTATTTTTTAATTATATTTGTATAACAAAAAGTAATAATTATATAAAGTTATGTCTAACACGGGCAAGAAAATCGACAAGCATCTCAAAACCAGAGGGTTTATTTTTGTGCAATTTATAAACAACATTTTAGTATACGATTTTTTAGGAATAATTAGGAAATTACTAAAATACTAAAATTTTGGATCGCGCGTGCGATGCGTGAATGCGTTTTATTCCCTCAAGGTCATAGGCCGCTGTTGTCGCCTTACAATTAAAGGAGTACGACATGACGCTGTTAGCTCATTGGTCTGTGAATTTAACAGATTTAGAATTCCATCCTGATGTATAATCAGATTAAATAATACGCGTGAAATATTTGAGCAGGAAGAAACACACGAGTTAATCCCGAAATTGGGCGTGACATAAAAAAAAATCTGTTTTTCAATTCCACTGCTTATTGTATAAATCTTGTCGAACAATCTTTATGAAATGTTTTCTAAATGTAAACCGAAGTCGAAATATATGTGTTGTACTTATGTTTCATTCAAAAATCAGATTTATAAAACATGAGATAACTTTACAAAATACGAGTACGTGGTGTTTAACACTTAAAATTTACCTGTCTATTGGTCAAAAGTGCTACTGCTAAGCATGAGATCCTCCCTTGGATGCCCGGGTCAGGCAAAGTGTTATTGGGTTTTTCCATGTGGAATTTATCAGTGCCAGTCTGGATTGCCAGTTAATGGCATAAGGCTCGCCCATATTGCATGGTACTTAAAAATGTGGTGTTTATATGCTATAGATGCACCTCTACCCAAATCCTTCAAGGAATATAGGCACTATATTATGTATGTGTTAGTATGTAAATTTTTAATTCAAATCTAATACTAAAGCAGCATTTACTTTACAGAACGTACGTGAGAAATTCCTACACTTATCACCTGAGCGAGATTTTCTATACAATCGTGAACGAGTACACGGATTGGGAAAGAACGGTAGAGGTTTGTTTGTCCATAAACGTAGAGATACTGTTGTCACACTCTTTAAGACTCGTATGCGATTCCTTCAGATCTATCTCTTCAACTTCTTGAAACGTTTATTTGAAACTAGCTCCCGTCCGCCCACCTACGAGGAATTAGTACTTTCACTTATATTGTCTTTATAAATCATATCCTGTCTGTCAGTCTATTTGTTATCTTTTCACTTCCTAACGCCTGACCGGATTTAGATGCAACTGCATATCCTGTTTAATATAAAACTTTTTATCCATTGAGTATGTTGCCTTGGCATAATTTTTACGCACGTAAAGCCTCTGGAAGAAGTTACTATCTTAACAAATTATAGCCTTTATGTTATTCTATTTTGTAAGCTTTATACTTTAAAGTTTTAAAAAAATAAGCTTAGTAGTTTTTGCTTAAAAGAGTATCAAACATCAGGACGGATGTCCTTCCTCAGAAATATTCACCTTTGTAATAATATGATCTCTAAGCTCACATTTAACTTCTTCAAATTTGAATCCAGTATTGCTTTGATACTTCTCTTGACAATTCCCAAGTAATTACTTATGGCCGATTTCTGAATTAAGTATTCGACGCTAAGTACGTGCTGATCTCGATTTAAGCATCTGTCACCCTTGATCATCTGCCACTTTAAGTTTTCTGCGATGCTGAGCAAGGTTTGAGTATACGTAGTCAAGTCATGCCAAAGTATACCTTATGTCATACAAAAAACCTTCATCGACGATCAATTGGGTTTCACAACTGAGAAAAACACATTTGATCATTCTCGAATTCTCAAAGCTTTCTCAAACCGTTGTCAACGTTACATCATTAGTGTAGCCAGCTTGGGCGCCTTTTTGCCATTTAGGTTACTCGGAAGGGTGCCGAGGCGACCAATTTTACGAGCGGCGCTAATTAGGCTACCTCCAAATAAGGCGATTTTAGGCGATTTCGGAATGAGACTATCCAATACAACATTATCTGAGCAATTATGTAAACCAAAATGCTTTTATCAGTTCATCACTATTTTTCATTATACTTCAGTCGCAACAACACAGGCAAATAAAGAAATGCTGTTTTTTTTTAATGTGGAACCAATCATGATTATTGTTTAGTGAATTCATGGTCGTCTTGAGTTTTTTATAAATGGAAAAACAAAATTTTCGGCGACTTGGGGCTCGTCGAATCTGGCTACACTGGTTACATTTGGCAGTTGATAGTTGACAACAGTTGACAAGCCTGTGCTTAAATGGTGATCAAGCGAAATAAATACAAAATAATATATAAACTTATAAAACGAGTGACGAAGAAGACCTTGTCTTCCTTGGAGATGCTTCCAAGAAGACCTTGTCTTCCTTGGAGATGCTTCCAAGAAGACCTTGTCTTCCTTGGAGATGCTTCCAAGAAGACCAATGCGTGGAAGAAGAGTGTTTGCCCTGAATTATCGAAAACATCAGATTGGATGCAAATATTTTACGCCTCACTTTATTCTATTTTACTCCTACGATAGATCTCAGATGCTCGAAGAACGGATGGTCAATGGGTTAAGTTCTGGAGTGGCGACTGCGTGGCGGAATACGCAGCGCTTTAAAGCCTCCCTCTGTAGACCGATGACCTGGTTAAGGTCACGGAAATCCGATGTATGAAAGATGCATAGGACCGGTTGATTTGGTGACGTTGGGGAAGTCCTGTATCCAGCAGTCTTTCGGCAGAAATGATGACGATGATGAGTGAGATCTTCAAGAAAAATATTCAAAAAGTGCCAGTTTTTGTGTTTGTGGTCGCCAGTACCTTTTCCTGCGCGAAAACCGACAGTTATCCAACAGGAATTATGTATAAAGTTTAGATGGACCGGTCATATGATGCGCGATAGCCAAGGGACATGGAGAAAAGTGACAAAATGGTACACAAGAGATGGGAAAAGAAGCCGTGGAAGACATTGTCATAGATGGAAATGGGATATGGGAAAGACCTCTGGTCCAAGATGTAGGCAAAAAGTGTAAGCGATGGTGCGCTGTGGTGTTGGCGAGTAGCTCAGGACAGACCCTTAGTGGAAACTGTTAGTGGAGGCCTATGTCAAGCACACTGAGATTAGGGAAATTTTATAAACTATAAACATGTATTGTATAGACTTCAGTTTTATATCTCTGATTTCAGAATAAAAGGCTTTGTGATTCTGTTTATTTATTATTATATCTATTATTTAATATATTTATTTTTTGTTATTATATCCTAAGTTCTAATTCTGGTCATTGTGTGTTTTTCAAAGTATATCCTTCCAAATATGTTCAACCATTGAGGTGTGATTAACAAATATCCAAACATACAGACTTTCATACCTATATAGAATAGCCTACCTTTAAAATAAATGTGGGGAGAAGCCCTCTATTGTGGAGTCTATCTGATAAACCGTTTATCAAGCGAATCCATCAATTATATTACCCCCTATGAACTGTGGAATAAACAGAAACCAAACTTATCCAATGTAAGAGAATTTGGAACGATAGCTTATGCAAAAAACCTGACATCTTTGAAAAAGTTGGATTCTAGAACGCAAGAGTATATGATGATTGGGTACGCTATAATAATGGATTTCGACTGTGGGATGTAAAGAAGAGGAAGGTAATTGTAGCACGAGATGTGATATTTAGTGGTAAAGTTCCACTTATAAAACCTGAACCTATTATTAATACTTTGTAGGATCCACAAGACAAGAAGAGGTTACAACGATGAAATTGTGTACAGAATTTGGCTTTTTTATGATACGATTTTGGTATCAGAACAATAAAAGTTGATAAAAACAACATGACAAGTCTCATTTATTTATTATTTTGCAAAATAAATAGGTAGAACACAGTAGTCCTTCATAATATCCGACAAAAAAATGGCACCGACCCTGGCTAATATTGTTTATCTTCAGAGGCTGTTCGATGGCTAGCAAAGCCTTCGGTCTTGAAACCACAGGTCACTCATTAAAAATTGCATCACAATAGTCCACATTTGTTGGTAAATCACAATTGCAATCAGATTCCAATGCAGATGCATTAAGGTAATAATGTACTACGCACTGCAGATGTACAAGTGCCCTCTTGAGAGATCTTGAGAAATTCTGAGTAAAATATTCTGTAGTTCTATGAGGTATCACCAGAACCAGCAACTGCTCGCTCTGAACACATTTACTTCTAGTAATTATAAGCTTAAATGCTTGATTTCGGCAATAACAAATTACATTAGATGATATTATTTTATTTCGATAAGACATCTTTGACAAAATAAATACGGTTGCCATGACAATATTGAACATAGAAAAAAAAATATTGAAGTGAAGACTAGTACCTACGATCCATTTCATAGATTCATAATAAGGTTGGATACATTTCAGATAGGTATCTTTTAAATTGCTTAAATATGAAAAACGTGCTAACGTACTTTTTACAGCTGTATAAAATTTATATTAGTAAATTTATGCCAATCTTGTGATGTCTCGGATTTATTTTGTAAAATGGAACGTAAGGGTGAAAGAGAAAGTGAATGGAACTTTGACAAATCCATAGATAAGTAGGTACTTATGTAGTTACTTAACTGATCTAGGTAGATTCTTAATTGTGAAACGTAAAATACTCAAACGCTTCCTAAATTATTTGACAATACTCAACTGATTATTGCTGCTTTACTTAAATCAGAAACCGGCCATTAGCCTTTGATTTATTGTGAGGAAGTCTTTTAACTGTAATTTTACTTTCATTAGCAACATTATTAATTAATTTTCTTCCTAGTGATAAATCACCCTTCTCAATGTTTCTTTATTTTTATTTATTTGACGAAAGATGGTGAAAGATCTTAATCTTCGATAAAGATTTTCAGGTGTAGGTATTAAAAATTAAAAGCAACTCGTACTAAAGAAATCTAGCTGAAAAGTTGTGAGTAATCAGATTATCACCATCTCAACTTCAAATAACGAGTGTACCTCATTGTTGCGAAGTTCATTACCGCGATGTACGCTCATAAATTCAAGACAAATACCCGAAAATATTTCCCTTGAAAAAAAAGCCCAATCATATCTCACTTAACGATATTAGTTTTCAGAAATATGAATAATACTTTGTTAGATTTCAAATAACAATGCCAAACGAATATTAATGCTAAATCTCAAACGGTTGAACCCCAATCTCTCTAAGATTTGATTTCGGATTACTTCTTCAAATATTCGACGGAGCTCGCGAAATTAAATGAGGTAACAATTCCCTAGAAGATTACTTTGCTGTTTTGAATCGTATAATACGAGGAATATGGACCATTATTGTGTGTATTTGAGATGAAGGTCATATTCACAGATTTATCATAATCCCCTGACGCGTTTGAAGGAGTGTGGGTCTCATTTACTAAGTATTGCTTATAGCAACGTACAAAAGGATATATTTATTTGAGATGAAAAGGAAGGCAAACAATATTTTAAACACATAAATTTTCCACAGAACCCTATCAATACCAGAGATGCGACTGTAGCAGCGTTATCAGATGCTCAATACGTTGCACCTATAGTACAAAGTGGGGATCTTCTAAGTGGTGGGCCGAAACCAGCTCCGAATGATGAAGATGGGCCGCGAAGACCCACGAAGACTTTCTTCTATGTATTTGATTACCAGACTAAGGATGGATTCTATCCTCAGGTAAGTTTTATTATTTAAATCAAATCACATCAACTCATTGTTAGACATAAGTTTTGCTGAGATTGGAAAGGCTTATTTCCGGCTGGACTGCTAAACGCTGGTGATGATATAATAATTTCGGTCAAAAAGCGTCCATACTAGACATAGGCTCTCATTTTAGTTTGCAAAAACAACGACCAGCCTTGAGCATAGTAACATAATAATAAATTATCACGGGAAAAACATTGATAAAAGATAATTTCCTGTTCAAAGTCAAAAAATAATAGTCCTCAAATATATTTTCTGTAAAAGCCTTATATAATTGTAGCCTACATTTGAACTACGGCAAAAATTGCGACACAATTACTGTTTTCCCAAGCGTATCTAAGCTAGTACTTATGTCGGCGAATCAATTAAGATACCTAATTGTTATTTCTGGGAGCTTCTATAGGACTTACGTTTGTTATTGCCTCTGTTCTCAGAAAACTAAAAATGATTATTTGTATCCTACAAACTTAAAATTCTTAGGGCCATATTCCAAGTCCTTTTGCACGAAAACAATTCAAAACCAAAAAACCTTCGGTTACTATCGATATATAACAAGTTGTAACTTTGATGATCCGAAGTGGAGTCGAGTTGGAAGATATGACTTGGAATATGGGCTTTACTCACGAACTGAACTTGTTAAAGAACCTATATTGACAGATGATATTACGACCAATCATTAACGGGCATTAATGATCCCTGTGTAATTGATATCCTTAACATCACTCTCCCGTCGTTACTATTTCGATATTTAATTAAAGAACACGTCTTGATAATCTATTACTTTCAAAGGGGTTAGTAATGTTATGTTATTTTTATACTCTATATTAGACTTTGTTTACTCTTGCTTTGTTATACACTCTTTTTTAATGAATAGGTATATTTTTCGGTTTTCAACCGTTATGAAACAGCGTAATTCGTTTAAGCCGAGCCATATTCTGATTAATAATATTGGTCTTGTAAATGAGCTTTGTTAATATATTTTTTTACAATAAAATATTTTTCTATTTAGGTATCTGTATACGTTCAATTGCCTTACCGTCTAATTGTTTATCGTATTACTGTTTCTTTAATATCGGACTTCTTCTCCTTCTTTCTCCCGGCTATTATCTCTGTTTATTTAGTATCATTCCTCCTAATATGGCGTCATACCGTACAGTTGTGGTGTGTCCCTTTTGTTGTGTTGCTCGCTATCACATCATGTAATTTTACTGTCCTTAGCCAGGTCATTGCGTCCGGCCTCTTTTTCCGTTTTTTATATATTCTTCAGTGTCAAAGTGTTTAATATATTTTAACAAAATCTTTTTATTCATCTCTCTTACTAGCAATGGTACCATTTACTTAGTTTCCCATGTCGTTCTTCTTATATAATTTAAACAGACATAACCTCAAAGTCTTGAAGCGAGATTTTCTCCCGGCCAGGTATTACGAAATAATTAGATTTTCTCATTCTACAATTAAATAAGACGAAAATAGAGTGATGTAAGTTAATGACTTTGGAGGTAATTAAGGTTATGTTTCACTCAGGCTGGGCCTAAAATTAATCCGTAAAATCTGGATTACTCCTTTGATATGTGACTGCAATATAACAATTTATTAAGGCTGTTTATTTTAGCACGTAATTATATTTGTTAGATGTTACTGTAATTATTATCTAGAAATCTGACCACAAATCACATGTTAATATGATTAGATCTCTAAAGGATTACATAAATGAAGCTGATTTGATAATTCCGTTTGATTGACCGTAGTTGGATTGTAATTGCGACCTACATTTGTTGATCGGCTTACGTAGGATCTAATACATCGGTAATGTGGGAGTATAACAAGCAATGCCAGTCTGATAATGTCACGTTGTGACTGTCACACGGATGAAAAAGTCCTTATTATTTTAGAAGTTGTCATCCTAAAATATGGAAGAAAAATGTCAGGTCATAAATCCAGGGACTGGCAATTAATCCAGTAGTAGACGTAATTCGGGCTGAAATGATGGGAATCAAAACGTAGATTTACGATGCTTATCTAAATTTTAGTGGTTTAAAAACTTTAAGTAATATAAACAAGTTTTATTTTTTTTAACAAATTGTTCCACGTCGTTAAAAAACGTGTGTGCAAAATTTCCGCTCAATCAAACATCAGGATTTAAGTAAAATTTTACATACAAGATTTGATTACTATTGATGTGCAAAGTACATCTATAAATAATTTTCATGGTAATTGGAGGAACCTACCAAAACTAAAAAGAGATAAATAAAAACTTATTAATAAAAAAAATAAACCGACTCTAAAATAAAATACTACAACGAGAAAATAACTTTCTTTGCCAAAGTCGGTGTCGAAAAGACAATTGTTAATTTTGTAATAACTTCACTTAGACATTAGATACTACGAAACAAAACTTGTTACTGGATACTAAGAATATATGGATAGCAATGAAAGTCTGGAAAACCACTTCTAGAAATGTACCTAAAGATTAATACTGCTTCCCACCTATCTAAAAAGTCCTATCGTATCCAAGCGTGCTGATTGTATCTTCTGATTATCTCCCTACGAAACTTTTTAAGGTCGATTGAGGAAAATGGTGTTCGCAACCGATAGATTATCTTGTCACTACTTATATAACTTGGCTCGGAGCAATCCCTACGTAATTCTCGCATGTAACATGTCTGATAATATCTAATGTTATACGTATTATCTTTCTTGGAAGAGGCCGAAAGCTTGTTACGAAAATAAACCCTCGTTTATTCTTATTAGCTGGAAGCCTTAGTTAAAATCTTTGGGTACTACGAGATTTTAGAAAGTTCAACACGTTGTGAAGTCGTGTGAAAATATTTCGCCTGAGTTTTTTGGTGAAGTTTATTTCGGTCGGTTACTGCTTGAAAATTATAATTTGAGTATTGACAAAGAAAATTCGTAAATTGATAAATAATATCACCTCACTATAAACCATAACTGCCTGCCTATACTCAAGGGAGAGTTTTATCGGTAGAACAACTGAATATTGCTGTAACTTGATATTCCAATTAGAAAACATAAAAACACTGCTCGATCCAGGAATCGAAAATAGGATCCCATACTCAGTAAAAACTCTTGAAAAAAAACTCAATTTAAAGAAATGTCGTTCTAACATGACTAATTGGAGGACGACCGTATACTAATTTTCTCTTCAACGGCTGGTAGACAAATAATCCAAGAGAGAAGCGTCTTCTTAATGGACGGTACATTTTATAGTTGTTCGTCACCATTTTACCAACTATACTCGATGCATGTTGATGTTGGAAGCAACGAGAGTGAAACAAATATAATGCCTGTTTTATTTGCCCTTTTACCAAATAAACTGGAGACGACTTATAATATATTGTTAAATTCAATCAAGGTGAATTTACCAGGTTGGAAACCACGCAAAATCATTGTGGATTTTGAATTAGCGGTAATAAATTCCATCCAAACATGTTTACCGGAGGTTGAAATAAAAGGGTGTAATTTTCATTTTAAACAGGCTTTAAAGAAACACGCCAAAAAACTCAATATTTCTACAAAAGACGAAAAAGATCATGTGAACAGATGTGCTGCTTTGGCTTATTTGCCATTGAATGATGTCGAAGATGGTTGGTTAGCCATTATGGAAATAGCGCCAGAAAACGAAAAAATTATGCGTTTCAACGATTATTTTGTGGATTTTTGGCTGGCCAACCCTTCAATACCAATTTCTATTTGGGATTGTGAAGGCGAAAGACATCGAACTACAAATTTAGTAGAGGCATGGCACAAAACCTTAAACAGCAAATTGAATAGGAAGCCCCGCTTACTTGATTTATTACATACGCTTGAGGAACAAGCTGAATATTTTGAAAAATATCATATAAATAAAAAAAACCGAACCAGGCACTCAATTAATAAAGATTTGAAAATTAAAATAATCTGTGAAAAACATAAACGAAAATCAATAAGCACCGTCGATGCTCTTAATCAGTTGGCAACAATTTTTTAGATAGGTAGTTAATAACTACGATTATTTTGAAAATGTGTTTTTTATTAATCTTCTTCTTGATTTTTTATAAAGCTAAAATCTATTTTAGTATAAGATTAAGATTCCTATAATTATTCGAAAGCTGTGATTTTTATAATGCTTGTCTATTTTATCATAAGATTAAGATGATTTACTGTGATAATTCTGCAACTGTGATTTTTATTAAACTTAAATCTATTTTAGTATAAGATTAAGATGCCTGTACTTATTCGGAAGCTGTGATTTTTATAATACTTAAGTCTATTTTAGTTTAAGATGAAAATTATTTACTGTTATTGTCAAAAAACTGTGATTTTTTAATTGTTATGACCATTCATTTGATACAGACTCTTAGTTATATTAAAGTTCTTAGTTATCTATATTCACTGTCTTTTATTTCATATAAATAATAAACATTTACCCCTTCGCTAAGCTTTTATGGCTGACTGTACCAAACATTCTCATGGACCCGTTGGGAAAGAAAATATTTTATATTTTAAAATGCCGTGGACCCGTTGGGAATTAAAGTATGAATTAAATTTTTTCGAGAACAATAGAATCGTGGACCTCTGGGAATGAGCCATATTTTTAGACCTGGTAGGCCCTTTAGATAAAGACGAGAATGAAAATTGTTACCTTGTAACGATTCAATGTGAACTAACTAAGTTTATTGAAGCATATCCAATAAAAAATAAAGAAACCGAAACTGTAGCAAAATCAATTATACAAAATTTTGTTTTACGTTTTGGTATACCTAAAGTTATAGCTACTGATAGAGGTTCAGAATTTATTTCAAGCACTATGGTTGAAGTTTGCAAATTATTAAAAATAGAAAAATTAATATCCACAGCATACCACCATCAATCAATCGGTTCTCTCGAAAATGCTCACAAGCATTTGGGCGCTTTTCTAAGGACTTATTCAGGCAATAACGGCTATGACTGGTCACACTGGATACCGTTCTGGTGTTTTAGTTATAATAATACCGTCCACTCAGAGACGAAGTACACGCCCTTCGAACTAATTTTCGGTAGGCCGTGTAATATTCCTAATAATATTAAGAATTGTAATAGAATAGATCCATTATATAACCCCAATGACTATTCTTTAGATTTAAGATATAGGCTACAGGTAGCGCTAAAAGAAGCAAAACATAATTTAGAAACTAGTAAGGAAAATAGAAAATTAGCATATGATAAGAAATGTAATCCAGTTACTTATAAGAAAGACGATTTAGTTTTAGTCAAAAGTGAAGGAACAAAGAAATTAGATAATATTTTTGAAGGCCCTTATATTGTATTAGAGGATATGGGCCCTAATGTCAAAATTCAAAAAACAAAATAAAATCGAAATAATTCATAAGGACAGAACTAAATCGTACCATAGTTAATAGCAAATAGATGTAATAAAAAAAAAAAAAAAAATAAAAAAAAAAAAAAAAAAAAAAAGAATTTTGTATTCGTAATAACATATTGTAAAAACAAAAAAAAAAAAAATAAGAGCTCCAAAATTTTTTTTTTTTCTATAACCCCCGGAGGTGTAGTGTATGTAGGTTAACGCTAGTATTATTAAGCATGTGTGTGTAACCATACCTTATAATATATGTTATGATGTACGATGATTCGATGTGACTCAGAATAAATCGAGACGTTATCCAGAGTGGATGTCTTTCATTTACCACGACACTTCATATCAAAATTCTACAATAACTGGTTTTAGTATAAATATAAGGCGCCGCCATCTGACGGGTCATTGTGAACTAATCAGCCATGGGCAGCGGTTGTATTTACGGAGCCAAATACTTGTTTCTTTCCGTAATAACACAATCAGTATGCATATTAATGCTTCTAATTTATTGTTATTAAACTATATGACTCTATTACATACTGATAGACACATAAAATATAATTTTAGTGTCTCAAAAACATGAACAAAAATTAGTTACGAGCTTTACTATAAAAGGTTTTTTCACCTACCGACATCGCTTAGGGAACGTCCTAGTTAACCGACTTGTGCGCACGTACGTATACGCTAGCACTAAAACTCTCTGCACGGATCGCCATTAGTCTACCCTCTTTGTCGCCGATAGTATAGATTTTTCAATTTATACTGTCGGAGGCAACCAGGGCGGACCTCCTAGCTGCCCAACGGCTTTTGCTTGCGCGAAGTCGTTGTTGCGGTCGCGGAAAAACTAGCCCATAGTTTTTCATGCTTTTTAGCAGAAACAAGAAAAGAAGAAAGAAAAAGTGAAGAAGATGACATCGCCTGGCGCCCGCGGCCCACCGGGTCGCGGCGCCCCCAGCCACCACAACCCTCGCCCGTCGATGGATCGGACTGCCTCGCTCCCTAACCTAGGGACCGTGGCGTCTGATGCGCCGCCGACCGAGGAACCAAGACGCAGCCAACAGGAGGAAGCACCGAGGAGCGCGAGCAGGCAAAGTGCCGCTGGCGCCACAGCTCCAGCGCAGTCACCTAAACCCAGGTACAGTGCCCAAAATACGTGCCAACCACCGTCGAAAACTCCGATCCCTGCGGAACGAAAATCGGCGACCGTAAGGACCCCGGAAAATAATTTTTCGGTGGTACCTTCTACCCTCACTGGCAAAAAATCGGTGGACCGCGCCGTTCCTCAACAAACGCGTCCACACACCCAGCAAACACGACAACCCAGCACAGATGATGCCCCTGCCTTCTCTGTGCGCGCATTATCGCGCAACGATACACCTCGCGCACAATCATCGCGCACCACCCCATACACTTCCCAGGCCAAAGGGCCCAAAGCACAAAGAGCGCCAGCCCTCATACCGGCGCCACGCACTCAACAGCCCGCGCATCGCTCAACGCAAGCAGGCACTATAACAAAAGATAGTAGCGAAAAACACACCCGCGACCCGCGGAAAAATCGCGAACCAATCCGCCAGGTGGCACCACTGGTGTTAGCGTCCGCCATTACTGGCTCGCCAGCCCCGCCCCGCCAATCAGCGGCCGACTCTCCAGCCTACGATCCACGATCCACCCAATCACCTATAAGTGGGTCAAACATCTCGCTCGCGTCGCTAGGGCGCGGGGCAGAAATGGAGTTTGACGACTACACAACGCCTACAACGCCTACCCCGTCGATGGAACTCGATTTCGATTTTCAATCGGGGGGTAGGGGTCTCAGAAGACGCCACAGTCCCGACGAGACGGCAGAGGAAGAGGCGAAACGTTACTGCGCAGACTCACAGCGTATATCTGAGCGTGAGCAGCGTAATGTTAGGTCGCCCACCTTCGCCGACGCTGTGAGACGTAGCCACTCGCCGGCATCGTCATCCACCTCCTCTGTCACCAACACAACCAACACTAGGGTAGGTAGAGTACCCACTCCTACCCCTACACACGACGCAACCCCCAACCCAGCTACCACGGGTAACCAAGCCGGACAACCGGCAAAAAAGAAGCGCCCACGCTACCCTCCACTCGTGGTAGACAAACTACCAAACTGGGCTACGCATTTCAGAGCGCTAGCGACCACATTGGGACGACCACCGAATGCCCGCCCTTTCAGACAGGGAGTCCGTTTCTCACCTGAAAGCGAAGACGAATACAGGGTGGTACAGAGGTACCTGACCGCCCTGGAAAAGGAAAGTGGAATCAGCTGGTTCGCGTATTCGCTACCAGCTGAAAAGAAACTGAAAGTGGCCATAAGAGGGCTACCAGCAGACACGGACCCCCAAGATATTGAAGAAGAACTTCGCACGCTGGGTTATGAGCCGGAGTACGTGCGTCACATAAACGCACGACAGGGCAGACCCGGCTGCGTTTTCCACGCCGTCTTAAATAAGACAGAAAATGTACGGGCCATCTACGACACCTCTGTCTTCATGTACATGAATGGCGTGAAGATAGAGGCATGGCGTGGGAAACGAGGGCCCGCGCAATGCCACCGGTGCCAGCAATTTCGACATAGCTCGCACCAATGTCACCGACCGCTCGCCTGCGTAAGGTGCGGGGAAGGACATACGGCAAGAGACTGCCCACGTCCCAGAGAAGAACCCGCTACCTGCGCAAACTGCAAGGGCACTCACCCCGCCAACAACATAAAGTGCCCAATTTTCCAAAAAGAGATTAAAAACAGGCGGGCGGGCACAGTCGCCATCTCTACAAATACTAATACAAACACAACGACATCACGCCAACTACAAAAAGAGGTACCGACAGTAGCCACGCTAGAAACCGAGGCACAAGGCGCTACATTGATGGCGACAGCGAACGGGCCCACCCAGCGAGGCGAAACTACCTCCACACGACGGAGGAAGAAGAGGGGGGGTAAGGGTAAAAAACCTACCCCTCAAGCAACACAAGACACCCCTGAGGCAGCCCCTGCCTCAACAACAACACAGGTAGTGAGACAGCAACCTACCACTAGCGCCGCCAACATGCGAACCAAGCGCCACACAGCGGATCAAAGTGGAACTAATAATAGTGTCAGCCAATCCGCTGGCACTAGAATTATCGAGCCAACCAACCGCAACACAACAACACAAAACACAGAAATGAACTCTCAAAAAAATAAGAATTTCACTACCTGTGCCATCCAGCTCCTCATGGACCTCATCAAGGCCATCAGGCAGGGGCAAGATGTCGAACAGGTCATCCTCGACGGCTTAGCCGCCTTACTTACATTGTATCACAATGTCTAAGCCGCTGAGGATGATCCATTGGAACGCCCGTGGCCTCAGGGGAAAGGCCACATCCCTCCGTCACCTACTAAAGGAACAAAGCATCGACGTGGCGCTCATAAGTGAGACGCACCTGGGACCTGAAGATAGGTACAAGTTCCCAGGTTACCACTCATACAGAAAAGATGAGAAAAACGCGTCCAATGCCCGATACCGTGGCCTGGCCGTGCTAGTAAAGAGAGGAGTCGTCCACCAAGAACTCCCACTGCCATCACTACACTGCGCGTACGCGCTGGGTGTCCAGCTACACGTAGCCGGCGAGGACATAGAAATATACGCCTGCTACAAGCCGCCAGGAAATAAACTTGACGTCAGTGACATCAAGTCACTTTTAACTAAAACCGACCACCCTACCATCCACGCCGGTGATTGGAATTGCAAGCACCCAGCGTGGAACTCTTTCTACGCAAACTCAGATGGGAGGCGGCTCCTCGCGGACGCGGAGGCCCTCGGATACACTGTGTCCGGCCCAGACACGCCAACACACTACCCAGACAGAAGCACAGACATGCCAGACGTACTGGACATCATGATCCACCGAGGGCTACACTGCCAGGTCACGCAGCAGGTGCTGGACGACGAGCTACAGTCAGATCACCATCCTGTCCTCGTCGTCCTATCGGGCATGCCTACACGAGTGGTACCACCAGCGCCACGTCGATTAATCGATTGGAAGAGGTTCCAGGAGGAGGTCTAATCCACTACACCGACTCGGCCTATCACTTCCGCCACAGACGTCGACACACTCGCCGCTGACGTCACTGCTTGCGTCCAAAACGCACTAGATGCAGCAACAATAGCGCAGCCGCAGGGGAGAGTGCTCCAGCCGCCCCTACCGGCGCGCATCAAGCGCATGATTACTGAAAAAAGACGCCTACGCAAGCAGTGGCAACAAGCCCGCTGCCCGACAATGAAAACGCAACTTAATAAACTCGCGGAAAAAGTGAAGGCCGAGCTAAGCGCTCTAAACACCGCGAGCTGGGAGGAACGTATTGACACCGCGGAGGGCGACTGGCCCTCTCTACACAAGTTGTGCCACCAACTTAAGAACACCCCAGCTCCGGTACGCCCTCTACAGAGCAACGACGGGGCGCTGAAATATGTAGCGGAGGACCGGTCAGAAGTCTTCGCTGAACACCTGGAGCGCCAGTTCCAACCGAACCCGACCACAGACCACGAACATGTCGCAGCAGTGGAGAAACACCTGGAGGAATACTTCGCTGCGCCGATAGCTCCCGATGAAGACCCCATCTCTTTCTCGCCTAACGCAGTGAGACGCGCCATCTTGTTAGCGAGGCCCCGGAAGGCCCCAGGTGCCGACGGGATCACCAACACAGCGCTGCGCCACCTGCCCTACCGAATGGTAGCGGCCCTGGCGCGCCTGTTCACGGGGATCCTACGCACGGGCTCCTTCCCGGCCTCGTGGAAAGAGGGGCGCGTCATTATGCTGCCCAAGGCGGGAAAGAATACACTGAAGCCAGAGAGCTATCGGCCAATCACTCTCCTTCCCACCATCTCCAAGGTATTCGAGTCGCTCCTGCTGCGACATCTCACACCACACATACCGCCACGCGAGGAACAATTCGGGTTTCGCGCGGAACACAGCACGACGCTCCAGCTGTCGAGGGGGCTGCACCTGCTGTCATCTACAATGAACAGGAAGGAACACGCGGTAGCAGTATTCCTCGACATGGAGAAGGCTTTTGACCGTGTATGGCATGATGGGCTTGTGTACAAGATGTCCAAGTCCAGCGCGCCCCGTCGTATTGTAAGTGTGATTCGATCTTTCCTCACCCACAGGACTTTCAGGGTGGTGGTAGAAGGAGCGCTGTCCGCCCCCCGCCCGATAATGGCGGGCGTACCACAAGGCAGCTGCTTATCGCCTGCGTGTTACACACGTTACACCGACGACATCCCCACTACGCCAGATACGACGCTCGCACTGTGTGCCGACGACGCGGCATACATATCAACATCGATGAACGCCAGTCATGCAGCGCGAAAAATGCAGCGCGCCCTCGACACCATCCCCGAGTGGTTAACCAAATGGCGGCTGTCGGTTAACGTGGGTAAGACGCAGGCCCTTGTTACAGGAGCTGGAACTCTGCCACCACCGCTGAAACTACAAGGAGCCGAAGTCGAGTGGACACCCCAGGCCAAGTACCTGGGTGTGACCATCGACCGACGGCTCACGATGGGGTCACACGTCACCAATGTGGTGAATAAATGCAGGGTGGCCCGATACCTGCTGTATCCAGTACACTCGTCCCGCCTCCCCGCCCGCACCAAGCTGGGCGTGTACAAAACTTACATTAGATCTATCCTCACTTATGCTACCCCAGCTTGGTTCGCCCTCACGAGCGAGACCAACAGACGGAAACTAAGAACGCAGCAGAACATCACGCTGCGTCGCATCATGGACGCCCCTCGCTACGTGAGGAACGACGTAATCCAGCGGGATACCGGGATTGAGAGTCTGGACGAATTCGTGGGACGGCTAGCAACATCAATGTTCGCGCGGGCCGACGCTTCTGCCTGGCCCCACATCGCTAACATAGCACCATGGCACGCGCGCCCGCCGGACAAAAAGCGCCTCCCACGTGACCTCCTCGCCACCGACTGTGTGACCCCATCCACTTCCCGGACTTGACGCCTGAGTAAGCAGCAACAGTCTACACGCTGCTTACTCAAACAGTAACACTACCCACCCCACACGACATCCACGGCGTAAAGTTTGTTCTAAGTTAATATAGACAAACTTTACGTCGCAAACAGACATTCATAACTTTACACTCGCAAGTACACATGCACCGAATAGCGCTGCGGTCGACGCACGCTATCGGTTATCATGGGCGGTGTAATTCAGGTCATTGCCGCTCCCACATACATAATCGGCGCTAGTAGTCGCTAGTCGCTTACACTACCAAACTGCGGGTTCGTCAAAGTCGGCGCTCCTGCCGCAGGTTACCTTAGCTGGGCCTCCTAGGGTACGCCCTAGGTCTCACCCGGCTGAGGAGGACCGCCAGGAGGCCGTGAAGAAACGGCGGACCGTTCAGAACGGCCGCCGTGGCGCGCCCGCAGTCACATACAACAAGTCAAACACAGTGCGCGTTGGTGCCTCAGTACATTAGTACAAAAGACATCAACGCGCACGCATGTTAGGTCCAAGACCACCCAGAGACGGGCTCATTGTTGTGGGCCCCGGCACTGCACCCGCGGGCTGGGAACCATGTTCCGGCACCGCTCGCCCCACCCCCTTGCGGGGGTGGCGCGACTACCAGGAGGGCGACATCGCTTAGTTTGCGATGGCGCTCTGGGGTGAGCAGACGTGTGTCTGTCAATACTATTCACATTTTACATACGACTACCTATCTAAATGGTGACGTATCGTCGCGAACACATTG